>MINK01006228.1:0-13405 GCA_001735545.1 Phormia regina
TTATTAAAGAATCTGAAGTGGTTCTGATTACACCAGTTCTAGAATTAATGATTTTAGAAAGTGTTCTAAATTTTTTCCTGGGTAGTTTTGCATCGGTTCTCTTTACTCGAAGGTTGTTGTATGTTAATGCAAAGGATTTTAAGTTTTTTATTAATTGCCTACTTTCAGGGGCAGAAATGAAAACAAATTTTAGGCCATTTGAAAAGACAATCATGGTATTTTTTCAAAAGAAAAAAATTATAATATTATTATGTTTTGGAAAAATTTTATTTTTTTACAAATGCCTTATTAAGATTCTTCCTAAGTTTTAAAAATATAAAATTAACAGATCTCTAACAGAGATACGAATACACTAATTATTGCAGGAACATAATTTTTAATAAACTTACGTAGCATTTATTAAGTCCTTAACGTAGTTTTAAGGTAATATCTTTGGTTTTTGATATATACAAATTATTATATTATACAAATTTAAAAATTATACTGCTTTTTCTTAAGTATTTTTATCTTAACAAACGTTTACTATTTTCTTCATTATATATTTTTTTCTAAAAACTTTAACAACTTTAAGGCTATAATTTAATTACTTTTTAACCACTTGTGGTTTAAACGAATTAGATGACTCATAAATTTCGTAGTACTCAGTAATAAATTTTAAACAAAATATTAACAAACAAAAAAATAAAATAAAAAATCCTAACAAAAAGTATTAAAATAATATAGAAAAAAACAAAAAGCATCCAACAGCATTGAGAGACTACAAGAAGGTCATAAAAATACTAAACTTTTTATTTTATATCACTGTTGAGAGTGATGATGATACACTTTGGTTGAAAAAGAGAATAAACGAAAAAAGAATCCTAACAAACATATATTTTATCACGTATTCATACACGCTTGTTGTTTGTATGTACATTAAAAATTAAAAACAGCAAAAAAAAAAAAAAAAAAATTAAAAAAAAAAAAAAAAAAAAAAAAAAAATGAGCGAAATGAGAAGGTTCATTATAGCACATGTTTATATAACGTACACGTAGAAAAATGTCTAGTTAATGTTAAAGGCAGACAGTTAATTAAAATTAAAGTCTTTGATTTATTAACTTAACAAATGTTTTTTAAAGCATTTAGGTTAGTGGCTGTAATAAATTATCTATAATTTAAAATGTTTTAGGTTATTAATATTTTTATTTTATTAATTTTTCTTAGCAGAGAAATTTTTATTTAAGATCTTATGCATAATTTAATTTAAAATTCAGAAGCATTTGTTTATTAATAATTTAATTTTTTAAATATTTTCTTTTACTTGCTATTTTATATTATTTGATTTAGCAAAACATTTTTACCCTTGGGAAATTTTATTATCTTTTTTTTTAATTTCACACTTTTTCCCAGTGTATTTTATAATTAATTGTTTGTCAAAGTTTGTTAGCAATTAAAAGCGCTTTCTTTTTTTATTTAATCATATAATACTTTGATAAGTTGACAAAAAATTTACACAAAAAAAATACTATTTAAATACTTTCGTCTAAAAGTATCATAAACATATATAATTTTTAATTAAACTGTATTTAAGTTGTATAAAGGTAAATTTTTATATATAGCAATGTTAGAAAAACTTATATTGTATAGCAAATTATTTATAATTTTAAAGCGAATATGAGCTAAAAATTATGTTTAAATCATTCATTGACTTCATTTTGATTTTTATTTAAGTAATTATTTTATAAAATAATTTATGTTTTCATTATTACCTTGCACAGTGGCTCAAAATCAAACATTTTGGATATAAATCTGTAACTTTAGATCAGTTGGTGGGATTTACTTGAAATTAGGTAAAGCTATAGCAGAGGACTGTACAATGTTAAATTTAGAAGGGGAACCCAACAGACCGCTCAGGGATGGAGGTAAAAAATCTCAAATTAGGGTACCTCTGAAATAAAATTGTTTTATCGTTCACCAAATTTTTATTTGTCGTCTGATTTCAAATAAGACGTACATTTGTCATACTTTTCGAGTTATTTGCATTCGAATTTATAAGCAGGTTAATTTAGCATATTGTTGGTCCTGTTTTTTCATGTATTTCCATATATATCTTATAACAGGCTCGGACGCAGCTCAAACTTTTGGGGTAGGAAAATCGAATGATTTTTTTACTGTTTTAACTGTTTCCTTAAATTGTATGATTTAGTGCAGATTTTTCATTTAGCTTTTTAATTTTGTGAAGGGAATTTACCTTATTCCCCTCCCTTGTCATGTAGTTCTTTTTTTTTTTTAATAGTTAAAGAAGAAATTAATAAAAAAACTTGAAGACGAATCCAGAGTTAAATGATTTTGAATTTTAAAATTACAATAAAAATAACTTTTGTGTGTGTGTTTTTTATTTCCTTTTTTGCTGAAAAAGTATACAATTTTTTGTTTAAAATAAGATTTTGTTTAACATTATATAGTAATTATATACTTTCTGAAAGGTATCTCTAAATAAAGGCATAATAAAATAACTCTGAAACACACACTCCTGAATATGATACATTTGAATTTAGATACTTTTTATGAAATATTAAAATAAATATTTTTTAAAGAACCGAAATTATGCCACTGTAAATTCTAGAACAAGTACACATTCGAACATTGGCTACGGGAACAAATTATTTATTTTATTATGGCTTTTTCACATACACAATAGTACCGTGTTTTTGGAATTCAAATTAAACAAGTTTTTAATCGTAAATAGCCTTGTTGTCTCTGTTTGGCGGTACCAAAGCAGATTTTATAGATTAGACACCAGCCGAAGAAATGCGTTTTTTGTGTGCCTCTACACTTTTCATCAGTATACGTGGTGTCTTATTCATTGAGGTTTCGTTAAAACCTAAAAGTGGCTCCCGCCTTGCACGGGGTACAATATTGAGGGACTCAGTTAGCAGCTTCAGGCATTTGGGGCAAGTTGAACGCTGTTAAAGATAGTATCATAATCTGACATCCTGTTCGAAGCACCATAAACAAGTTTGCTATAAAAAATTGCATTGTCTCTGTTTGATGGTACCAAAGCAGAGTTTGTGGATTATAATTAGACATTAGCCCCTACACACTTCATCAGCATTCGTGGTGTCTTATCCATTTGGGATTCTTTGAAATCTAAACAAATATGATGAATTAATTGATTAAAAATTTAAAAAAAAAAAATACTATTTGTATTGAGAATGCTATTATTCTTAAATCAGTAACAAATATTTAACATTTGAAAATAAATTAATTTAAAGTTAATCTGAAGTTTTAATTCAAGGCCTTTTTCTGCTTTTTTTGCTGCGTTAATAAAAAAAAATAACTAAAATATTTAAAAAGATTTTAAATTATGTAGTTTCATAACACTTTATAATCATCAATAAATGAGCAAAATTTAATCAAAATTTAAACACCTTACCCTCATTTAAAAAAACAAAAAATTCCTCTCAACTACAGACATAATTTTTTTCCAAGTGTACGTGCACTTGATTAAAATTAAAGCTAAAAAAGAAATAATAAATACAAAATAAAAAAAAAAAATCAGCGGATGTTAACCCTTATAATAATATATTTTTATATAGTAGGAAATTTTAATGACACCATATCCAACACGTACTTATAACTACGTTCGCTGGCTTACACACACACATACACATACACTCATACTTAAACTTACTTACTAACACACTGACTAAACACATGAGTGTACAAGTCATTTAATATGACTTGTAATAATTAAGATGGTAGAAAAAAAAAAAATAAATAATATAAAATTATTAAACAAAATATGTAAAATGCACACAAACCTATACATACATACATAGATTCATATTATATGTACTTAAAATTAAACCAAATATTATATAGTAAGTACTTATACTAAACATATGAATTCATATACAACAATTTTAATAAAATTGTTTTTAAAAGAAAATAAAAAGGAAAAATAAATAAAAAAAAAAAACTTTAGCTGACAAGAACACTCATGCCAAGAGTGTATGTGTGGAAAAGCTAAAACACAGAAAAAAAATTGCATTTAAAAATGTACTTGAAAATTATTGTAGAATTCTTTTCATATACAGCATGCTTGAAAACGTGTAAATATGTAAAAAAAAATCAACTGGAAATGAAGAGCATAAGAAAAAAATAAATTAATTACGTTAATTTTATAGTAGTCGATGAAGACGTAGTAATATTTAGAAGGCGAAACCCTAAGAAATGTAAATGATGTGTTGAAGTTTTGGTTTGAACATGTATTACGTAGGTGCATTTACGCATGCATGCATGAATAAGTTTTCTTGGTTTTTTTTTTAATAAAGGAAACCTGCCAAAATCTACGTAATTACGAATCATTTAATAGGGTTTTTTTCTCTCAAGACTAGTAGTTAGTTGTGCATTTTGTTTTTATTTTAAAGGGATTTTACAATAAGTAAAGGTTAAAACTGAAATAGAATAAATTAGATGTTTGTAAACTATAAACAAATATTTTAAATATATAACATTTCTTAGTTTAAATCTTTTAGGAGGTAATTTGGACGGACATAATAAGATCTTCATGTTGGCTTTTAAGGACTTATAATAAATAATGTTTTTTTTAGGGATTTTGCTACTCAGTCCCTGCAAAGTTTTTCTAATTGGTTTATGTGATAATAATTAAAATATTCTAATTAATATAGATGCATTTTTTCTTATGTATTTTTAAAAATTTGTATTAAATATAAAAAAAATCAAATAGTTACATTGAAAATTTAAGAAATATAATTATTATAAATAATAACATATAATTTTGTGCCATTACAAACATTCGTAATGATGCAACCATGTCTGTCCATACGTCCCCCATAGAAAAGAATGTCAAAATTGTTTTATATTCTGATACACACAGAGAGTACACATATAGTTGAGCATAGTAATAGCAAAAAAAAAAAAAAAAAACAAATTTTTTTAAGCAATTTGCAATATTATAGTCACCGTAATAATTTATATAGATGTAGCAATCATTTTTATTTTTAGCAGCTTTCAAAAATAATGCCCTAAATCAGGCGCGAATCTCTCTCAAGTATTTGTGGGCGGAAAATAGAATGATTTTCTTAACTATTTTCGTAAATTGTATGATTTAGTATAGATTTTCTAGTAAATGTTTTTTTGGTGATGGAAATTTCCTCTTTGCCCTCCCTGTCTCCCTAAATGGAGAATTTTCTCCTAATTGCTTAACACAGACTTACAATGTGTAAGCGAATCGAAAGCTTTTATGAATAAATCTGTAACTTTTAAACGCCTGATTGGATTTGCACAAAATTTTTCATAGGCGTAGAAGAGAGTACTAATATATTAAGTTCAGAATAAGGGCTCTACATTTATTTCAGAAGCTATGCTATCACGGCTGAAAATTTGGTACCTTTGATATTCTAAAATTTTCAGTCATTTGCCAATTTTTTCTTATCCGATTCCAAAGATTTTGATTTCATTTTTAAGCACTTAAGCCAAACAAAATTTTGTGATTTTAATTTTGCAAGGTTCGAGAGACATTTTTCCAACATATAACCCAATATTTTATTCATTTAAGAAAAGCATCTTTCAAAAAAAAAAAAAAAAAANNTTAATATTTTTCGAAAAAAAAGGAAATTTCTAGATTTTAAATTATAGTTGGACGGAAGGACGGACATCAAAATTCTATTATTCGATTAATCTAAGGATTTATTTATTTACCAATATATAAACAATATTGTAGCATTAAAATATTGATTTTACCATTTTTGAAATAAGCTTCATGTTTGATCCGTTTCACGCCAATGTTCATTAGTATAAATATACAATTTCGGAAGGAAAATTTCAAGTTTTTAAGTTATAGCTGGACGGAAAGACGGACATCAAAATTTTCTTTTTGAAATATTCTAAGGATTTATTTATTTACCATTGTATACTAGCATTGTAACATTAAAATATTGATATTATCTTTTTTAAGTAAGCGTCATTTTCATCCTTTTCCATCTAATATGCATTAGTATAAATAAAAAATTTTGGAAGAAATAAGGGAATATCAAGTTTTTAAATCATAGTGGGACTGAAGGACCGACATCAACATTCTGTTATTCTAATATCCTAAAGATTTGTTTATTTACCAGTATATAGCTAGAATTTTAGCATTAAAATATTGATATAACGTTTTCTTTATTAAGCTCCATAATGCTCCCCAAAATTCATTAGTATCAATTAACAATTTTGGAAAGAATACAGCAAATTTCTAGTTTTTGAATTGTAGTTGGACGGAAGGACGGACATCAAAATTCACTTATTATAACATTCTAAGGATTTGTTTATTTACCAATATATAACTTACACTGTAACATTAAAATATTGATATTACTTTTTCATAATTAAGCTCCATGTTTGATCCTTTAACGCAATGTGCAATAGTAAAAATAAAAATTTTTAATTGGAAAATAAGAAAAGTTAAAAAAACAAACAGACAGAAAGACAGACATCAAAATTGTGTCAAAAAGATGTTAAAGGTTGTTTGTCCAAGGTTAGGATCACATTCCAAACTCTCAGTTACTAGAGAGAATGTTTGAATCAATTAATTTCTGTCTGAGTAGCGATGTTCTCGAACAATTCGTTGTGCCACTACATACAATTTTATCCAATTCTTTTTTAAAGCTCTCATAACATAAAGTATCACAAAATATTAAATTTTCAATTTTGATATAATAATTTATTTATATACAGCAGAGTTTAACATTATTGAACCATTATTATTATTTTATTTTAATTTTCCTTTCATTTTTAATAACAAAATGTCCTCTAATAGCATATTATTTCCATTATATCCTTAATTTACTCTAATTATGCTATGCAAAGTGAATTAAAGTTTAACATAATTTTACGCTTTGTTTTGTCCACAAATATAAATCCCCTCCAATTAACAAAAATACAGTCATTATTTGTAGTCTGTTTTTTTTTTGCAAATAAATATTTTGCTTCAAATATTTATGAGCTTTTAATTTGTGCTGATTTATTAAGTAAAATATGGGCATAATTTATGTTGATGTTCATCTGCTGCTATTAATGTTGTTTTACACTAATTATTTCATAAAAATGCCTAAAAAGACCGGTAATATTTTGCTAATTACTGCCGGTTTCAAGTGATTTTTTGTGTTTTCATTTGCTGTTTTGTATTTTTTTTTCTCTCTTTACGCTCTTGCGTTTTATTTAATTTTATCTGGCACATGTTAAAGCATTATTATTATTATTAAATTCAATTATTTATTTATCTTAATCTCATGGTGATTATAATTATTATTATTAAAATATGTAACTAATGGTAAGGGCTATGAAGTTGAAAATTACATTATCGTGGTGCTATTGCTGCTGCTGATGATGATAATGATGATATGTAATTAACACAAATAAATATTACTTTTGTTAATTAAGTACACAAAACAAAGCAATACAATGATTATTTGTAACGAAATTTTTGCATAAAAATTTTTTATAAAGCAAAACGAATTTAATTTTCTATTTAAATTTAGTTCATTTATATTTATTACAACTAGTCTTTGTTATTTGTCTAAAAAAAAAAATCCTATATGTAAATAATTTATTTTATATTATTTACTCTCATTATAAATATTTTACAAATTTTGTAGAATTTTATTTAATTGAAAATTTCATTTAGTTTTATTTAATTTTTAAATTTAAATAAAATATGATTCATTTGTTTATGAAAAAAAAAAGAAATAATGTATAATTTTTATAATGGTAACGAATTTCGTTTAAATTTTAAATAAATTAAATGTAAAATTTAACACTCATTAGGGAAATGCATATGATAACAACAACAGTTCAGCTTATATAATTTTAGATTATTAACACAGGGAGGCTGTGGGAGTAATAAAAAAACAAAAAATAAACAAAAAAATTAAATAAATATTAATCAAACAATCATTTTAAATATTATATTTTAAAAATTAAAAGCTATTTGTTGTTAAAAAAAAAATATAATAAAAAATTAAAAAAAACAGCAATATGCTAAAGTGAATTATCATAAAATATTTAATTTAAATAATTGAAATTGTAGTTTATTATTTTTTCTGGTCTAGTTTTTTTTCCTATTTATATTATTTAAGTATTTGCATTTTTAATGTTTTTTTGAAAGGGCAAAAATGTAAATATAATAAAATTAATTTTTTGTAAATGTCTATTACATAATTGGTTAATTATTGAAATTATCGTCTCCAATCAAATGAGAGTAATTTATAAATTGTTTTTTTTTTATAAATTTTTTATAATACTTATGTATATTAAACAACTAAATGGAAATTGAAATCTAAATATAGATCAAGCGCGGATCCACGGGGAATGAAAAAAGGAAATTTCCCACCCCCAAAATGAAAATTCTTAATGAAGAATGTTCACTAAATCAAGAAATTTGGAAAAGTAGTTGTTAAAATCATAGTATTTTCCTCCCCCAAAAGCTTTTGCTGGATCCGCGCCTGATATAGATACAGGTTTCTTGCATCTATATCACCGATTTGAAAAGAATTTACCACAATATATAAATAAGTATATATAAATTATTTTGTACAATCTTAAAAACTTAAAAAATGACGGACAGACGGACGGACACTGGTATATAAGTAAAAATGTCAGAAAATGAAATTGAGAATATAATTTTATTTTATTAATTATTTGGCATTAAGGGCTTGAAAAAGTTATTGAAAAAATAAGTAAAAACCCATATATAGTTAAGTAAGATTATGTGTGTAGACAGTTAAAAGGCGGTCGAAAGGATCACTCTTCCTTTACTATATACGTTTTACGTAAAGTTCGCTAAATCTCTCAATTATGTATATTGTAGACCTAGCACGAAACGTTCTAGAGCTTATAAAAAAGAACAGTTTCCCACTATATTTTTTTTTTTTTTTTAGTTTTTTTTAATAATAACAATAAAGTGAAAATAAAGTAAAATTTAGCGCGAGAAAGGCTAATTTCAAAGCATTTTTATTATGCCTTAAAAAGAGTGAAGCGTAAGTTTTGCTAAAAAATTCATAAACATAATTTTAAGAGTAGTCCTTCAAAAACAATGAACAAGAAGTATAAAAGAAGAACATTCTATCAATGACAAACATGGGTTAAAAAAATAATTTCTACTGCTCTTTTTCCCCACTAAGAACTTTATTCCAATAATGGTCTACCAATAGAAATAAAACGAGAAGAGTTATTTCCAAGAAATTTAGACACAAATTTCACATAATTTGCAAATCAGGACATCAAAAATTTACTCACTGTTTTGTATTTAAATGTCCAAAACTTCAAGCCGAAATAGTCAAATTTGACACCCTGTAGCTTATCTTGTGATATCACAGGGTGAGTACAAGACTATTTTTATAAAAGCTCAGGTTCTCTTTTTCAACTCTTCCATATATTTTAATTTAATTTGTGCATTAGTTTCAAATATTTGCGATACTGTACCACCGAACACAATGAGATTAAAAAAAACGTCACTAAACGTCATTACAATGCTTAATATACATGTTTGTGTATGTATTTATGCTCCCAACAGATTTTTTTGTTGATTATGAACGAAGCCTTCTTTGCAAAAGGAAGTCCCAAGTGTATAGAGTAGGATTTTATAATTTTAACAAAAAGTCGACTTTTCAATCGATTTTTGAATGTTCGACTACTTGAGTAGTCGATTTTTCAA
This sequence comes from Phormia regina, assembly GCA_001735545.1. Lineage (NCBI taxonomy): Eukaryota > Metazoa > Arthropoda > Insecta > Diptera > Calliphoridae > Phormia > Phormia regina. Next base: position 9,702 of record MINK01006228.1, read on the forward strand.
CTTTTAAATTTTTTTTAAGGTTGGAATAATCGACTTTTTCTGACTATAATCGACTTTTTGATTTTTTTACTATTTTCGACTTCTTCCGACTTTTTTTTACCATTTTCTTTTTTCAACTTTTTGATTTTTTCCGACAATTTTAAATTTTTCAATTTTTTTTTAATGTTGGAATAATCGACTTTTCGACTTTTTCCGTCTATCATCGAATTTTCGTTTTTTTCTGACTATTTTCGACTTCTTCTGACTTTTTTTTAACATTTTCAACTTTTCCGACAATAATCGACGTTCAACTTTTTTATTTTTTCCGACTATTTTAGACTTTTTCCGACTGTATTAGACTTTCCAACTTTTCCCGACTTGCATTTTTTTTCCTACCTTTTTTGGACGTTTGCCGACTATTTTTAACTTTATTCGACTTTTATTGCTTTATTGAATTTCTAATAATCTTTAATATTTCCGATTTTATTCAGAATTTTTTGGAAAAATGTTTAACAATTTTTTTGGCAAAATATGTTTTGTAACCAAAAAAAATAAAAATTTTTCAACTTTTAACTGTTTTCAGACTATTTTCGACTTTTTGATTTTTTCCGACTTTTCGACTTTTGTAACTAAAAAAAAAAATAAAAACAATACGACTTTTCGACTATTATCGACTTTTTGAATATCTGGCAACAAGAAAGTTGATTTCTCAACAATTTTCAAAACAATAGCCGATTTCGACATTTTCCAACAAAAAGTCGATTGTTCGATTATTCGAAAGTCGATTTGATAAACCCTAGTATACAGAGGCTTCAGAAAATGGAAAACCGTTTTTTTAAGAATATATCCTCAATGTATAAACCGATCTTGCTGAATTTTAATAGCAACATTTTCGAAGGTATTTCCGATCGTTAGATATATATATTATATATGCTAGTTATCGGTGAGCTTTATAATTGCCATTTCAACCGACACACGGACGGTAGGACATGGTCTTATTGTCATCATTTTTTACAAGGATCTCGAAAATATAAACTTTTTTGCTCTCCAACTAATATGATGGAAATAACAAACGGAATGACAAACCTTTATACCGGTTGGTGAAGGGTATAAAAAGAGGAATTGGAACCTCTGTACGCAATAGTTTGAAAAATATTGAAATCCCCATTTAATGCATAAATTAAAAAAATATATATTGAAATCAAGTTAAAAATTATCGTTTTAGTTCATACAGTTAGTGAATTATTTAAAAACTTGTAAAACTTTCCCTTATTTATTTCCATGAGTAAAATCCCCCCTTTGACATAATTAAAATATCTCTCGCTTAAACATATTAAATTGAAAACAAAAGAAAGAAATTAATTGTAAATAAATTAAACCCAAAAACACAGATTGTGTCATTACCACAATTTAAACAATTTTTAAAACTTATTAATTTAATTCTAAACTAAAAAAGAACTATTTGAACTAAAATATAATAATCTTAAAATATATGCCAATAACAAATGTTGCAAATGTTTAAAAAAAAATATATATATATAGAAATTTTTAATTAATACTCTACTGATAGACGACCCACTAGCATACTAAAACAATAGTATACACCTAAAAAAACAAATGGTATAAATTATATGAATTTTAATTAGTTATTTTATTGTCATAGATTTAAGAAATTTCTCCATTTTCTTTAAATATAACAAAAAATTAAAAAGCAGAGCTTAAAGTTTTATAAATTTTTTTGTTTTTCTTTAGTCAACATTTTTTCTTGGCTGTGTATCTTGAAGCAAACAAAATTTTTTCAAACTTTACAACAATAATAGTATAAAAGAAATTTGCATAGTTTCTTATTATTATTTTTTGGAATATTTACCTTTTATTGCTCAGGAAGAATATAAAAAAATATATACGTAAAACCCATCACTTTCATAGAAAAGGTGAAGGTGGCATATACAGTAAAAGTAGCAACCATGAAAAAAAAAAGGAATTTCTTTTCTACAAAAATAGTAAACTATTTGGAAAATATTTGTGCCAAAAAAATACAAAAATATGTTATAACACATACATACTTACTAGCACATGTTAAGGAAACAAACATAAGAATTTAGCTAAGAAGAAAACGAATATTCAGAAAGCTACAGTCAAATACGAAAAAAGGAAATTATTTTATAAAAAAAACTGAAAATATAAATTTTATTTAAAAAACAAATTTTCATATAAAAATTTAACTTCTAAACAGCTATTGGATAAGCAAAATAATACAACAAATAGATATATGAAAAACTCTTAATAAAAATGTGATTCAAATTCATATTGTTATCTAAAAGGGTGTATACCCTTTATTTTATAGTTCTATAAATGCTTGAAAAAATATACATATATATGTATATTGTGTTTTTACACCAACACATTCTTACACAGCATTTACTTTAGCAAACTGCAACCTAATAATTTGACATATTCCTCTTCTACTCTGAGACTCCAGATAAAAAAAAATAAGCAAACAGTTCTTGTGTATATAAAAATATGAAATATTTTCATGTTAACAAATACCGACTTCTCATACGACAAGTTTAGCAGTAAAGAAAAATGAAAATTTTTTTTTTGGGTGAAAATTGTAGCAGAAAAACGACAAATATGTATAGAAATGAAAAATATTCTCCTGATGCTGCTGTTAATGTTGTTGCTGTNNNNATAAAGATTTTCAGCAGATGAAAAGTAAAAAAAAAAAAAAAACAAGGTAAACGTTAAAGTGAATTGAATAAGAATACACTAAAAGTTATCTCAAAAAATACATAACAGATGCTTTATTTTTATTTTTAGTTTTTGTTTTTTTTATGGAAAAATATTAAGAAAATATTCATAAAATAAAAACAACTTAAGTTAGTATATTATCAGAGTATGAAAAATGCTAAAGAGTTGTATAAGGAACGTGTGTTTATGTCTCAAAAAATGCGACTAAAAAGTTTAAATTAAGTAGTTGATTAAGAGCGACTAAAAGTTGTGAGCTACTGCGAAATAGTTCAATTGATATTAGGAATATCGGTTTTTTAAAATAAGAGTACAGTACATTAGGGAATGACAGTTTATTTATTTATATGTTTGTAATCGAGAGAGTATGAAAGAGATTCAATTGATTAATTTTGGGAGAGTCAAGATAAAACCTATAAGTATGGACAATCAAGTGCTTTATCACAAATTTTATTTATCAAATATTTATTCTTAAGTTATACCAATCGATTTTTAATCGCATCTTTTGTAGTTAATAATATCCGTCCATTCGTCTTGGTAGGGAAATTAAAACCCTCTTGCGAATGTTAGTTGTATACATATTAATTGGTGTCGGGTATTATGTAGTCAATCTATTGCAATAAAATAAATTTATATAAATTATTTTCTAAAAAATTACATTAGAATTCTGAATAGATCAGACAACTAAAATCAGTCGAAGTTTTATAAATTAATTAAACAAAATTAGATAAGTCGCTTTCGAGATACGCTTCCGAATATGATACAATCTGCTTTGAGTTTACAAATCGCGATTTATCATGTGAATTTCTATCAATTCAAAGAAACTAGATTATAGGCTTAATATTTATCAATACCATGTATCCGAATTGAAAATAACATTGTAATTAAAATACTATACACAGAAAAAAGTCAGCAATTAACATCCAGCAAAAAAAGAACTGAAAAAGCTATGATTTTAACATTGTGTTGTCATTGGA
>MINK01006230.1:0-24274 GCA_001735545.1 Phormia regina
TTGAAAATTGTTAAAAGTCAATTTAAAACAAAAAAAAAAAAAAAAAAAGCTTAAACTTAAGGTTCTTTAATTATGCGCTTTTGGGAAACAAAAAAAAAAACCTCGATCATTGCATTTAATGCTCTAGGAGTTTTATTAGCTTAGGGAGTTGTTTCTGTTAAAAAATAAAACAGAGACAGTAAATTCTAAAATTATTGGTTAGACTTTATTTAGAATAAAAACTACAATGACTGGATATTTAATTATATAATTAAGTTATTTTACCAAACGCTATTATGTATTGTTATCTGAATATATTTGTTAAAGTTTTATTGTTGTGAATTTCTTTTTTTTATTATTAAAACCATGTCCAATTGTTTAACATTCCACTGTTTCTACACAAGTTCTTTATTAATTATAGATACTTAATATGCAAATCAGTGTTGTGATATTTAAGTTTCAGTTGCTAAACCTTTTTAAACTTTAAAAAGTCAAATTAACTCTTAGTTATTTCAACTGATAAAAACGAATGGAAACACATAATTGTGGGTTTTGCAAAAAAGATTCCAAGTTTTGACAGCACAATAATTATGTCGATTTTTTTTTTTACAAAATAAAAATTCAACATTTTCAAGGCAAAAAATTTAAGATTCTTAATAAAAGTTTCATGATTAAATATTAAATATAGTTAACTAACTAGAACCACAACAACAGCAATATTTGATAATTCTTATCAGAGTTTAGCACGTGCTAAATATTTTCTGAAAGAAAGAAAAAAACCCACAATTCCGGCCTAATTATGAATAATTTAAGAATTAAATATAAATGAGATTATTGCTTGTTACGATAACATCGTATTGATTGAATAATTATTTAGGGCAACATTGATTCTATAGTAGGAGACTTAGATTATTGACATGGATATGAAGCTTAAGGGCCTGATTCAGCACAACAATAAAATTTTTTAAAAACTAAGTAGTTTCCATATAAATTTTATTTTTAAACAATTTTATTGTTGTGCTGAATTGGGTCCTAAAAAACTCAATTGAAAAAAAATTTACTTAGAAAGGCACACATACTACGATTGTTTTTGTTTTCAATGAAATTTTTACTAACACATTCATAGACAATTGACTTCGGTTTTTAAATACTTAATGTCATATCTTTGTTATAACCTATAGAAGGAGTTATATCAATAATGAGTTAAAATAGAGTTATAATATTACCCAGCAAACAAATGATTAAGTGTTTTTTTTTTTCACAAAATAAGCTTAACATTTTTATACACTAAAAAAAATATGGTAAATACCAACCATAAAGGAGTAATTTCATATTATGTTTGAATTTTATTTTTGTCTTTAAATTAAAATGAATCAACAAAATCAAGAAAAAAATAGCAAATAAACAAAACAAAAAAATTGTTGATTTGTAACCACATTATTGTTATATACATATGTACTTGTTTCATTTATACAACAATAAACTGAATAACAATCAGCAAGTATTTTTTATTGTTAAGTACTAAAGTATATACATATACATATGTTGTCAATACAAAACAAACATTTTATTGTCAGTTCAAAATTACAAACACAATAATTGAAAATATAAGAATTTTAACAACAATAATGTGTTTCTTATTTTAACATATTGCTTAACATGTTGTGCCAACACAGAAACAATTAAGTATCTTCAATTACGAAATTTCTTATATTAATTAATTTTTAATTGATTTTGCTCCAATCATCAAAATGATAATATTAATAACAACAATGATTAAATGTATTATTCCTGTTTTTTTCTTAAATAGATATAATGAGCTAATTTACATAAAGTTATTTAACTTCTATATTTTTATATACAAATATTTCAATTTTCTTTATGTTTTTCTTTTTTTTTAACAGATGTCAATTTATTAAAAACATAATTTTAAACCAATTATAAAGTTAATTATATTAATAAATAATATAATTAAATCTCAATGAAAAAATTAAAAATTTTATTAAAAAATAATTTGAAATATTTTTGTCTGTCAGCAAAGTTGCTTTCAAAATAAAATATATTCAACAATAACTATTGGTGGGGCAACCATATTGAGAAGCGTTTTTCCTGTGTAGTGCTGACAAATTCTACTACTTAGAATTAAGAAACTCAACACTTCTTCATTTGAGTACTCGATAGTAAACGGACTTTTTAATTTGAAACATGATTTTTAATAAATGTCCTTTTATTAAAATTAAAATAAAAGTAATATATTTAATGAACATTTTGTAAATTTGTTTATATAAGACGCAAAATAAATAAAGAACTTAATTAAAAATTTACAAACAATTTTTTCGTTTGTTTAAAAATTAGCTTGAAGTTTTATAAAGAGTTAGTCGTTCTGAAAATATTGGTACCCAAAAAAAAGCGGGCAAATACTCAATACTTGCACAGCATTAGTCCAATGCGAGTATATTTTTGACATATTACCAAGTAATGTAAGAATTTTAATAAGAATCATTTAATATATGATCTTTTAATTTAATCTGATCAGTTTTTTTCCGAGATACAAGTTTTACAAATCACAATTTATAGGGAGAATTTGAATTTATTTCAAAAATAGTGTATCATATATTCGAATTGACTGTGATACCTTTGACGCAGAATCAGTGTTTCTCTGTGTTGTTGGTCATTTTTCTTCTTTTATAAAAATATATATTTTTTTATAAAAATAATTTAATTTATTTTTGTTTTTTAAAAATAAAAATTTTATTATTATTATTATTATTATTATTATTATTATTTGATAAATTGTGGAAAAAAATGTCTGCTTAAAGAAATAAATGTATGTTTAATCATTCAACATTTTCAGTAGTTTTTTTCTAATCATATAGAATTTGTTATATATTTCTTGTTAATTCCAAATTTTCGATAAATTCTCAAATCGTATAAATTTTTCAATAAAAATAATCATTTTTATATTAATATGTGTATTATTCCGGAATAATTTCGGTTTGAACTTATACGATATTTGAAATGAGCATTCAGTGATGCTTCCAATTTCCAATAGAATTAAAAGATTTAGAGTTTAAATAATAGGATTTTAAAATTTTATTAGGATCCTTGCTGGTTGCAAGGAGAAAATCGCTAAATGGTTTTTTAGCGATCTTCGGGGTTCCCAAAAACCTACTGAAAATTATTGTTCAGCGGCAATGAATCAAATAATTCACAATATAATTATTAAAATTATAGCAAAATTCATAATTATTTTTTACATTAAATATTTACATTATGTATAATAATAATAATTATTTTAAAAAATATATTGTATTTCAATAGATAATATTCAATTAATAATAAATTCAATTGGTAAATAATAAAAATAAAATTATCGTTGATTTTATTTTAAATGTTATATGAAAATATTTTAGTTAAAGAACAAATAATTATTATTATTTATTATTGTTAAATATTTAGAAAATTACAGCCGCTTTTACATTTTTTATGTTTGTTTTCTATCAGTGAAGAAGAATGTTGAAATATCGTTAATCAGGTAGTTGATCTAGATATTTATAGTAATTGGGGAACCGGAGTTTTCTGTGGAAAATTTTATAAAATAAGCTATTAAGCTCCAAATGTGCGAAAATATGCTACAACAAATCGAGGCCGAATTTTTATTTTTTTTTTGTTAATTTGTAATGTTATTGTTTTTAATGATTACATAGATTTTACGGAACTGGATTTATAAGTTAATAATTTACATACACATTATCATAGAGTCCCAAGACCGTTATAGAATATATTTGTATTCCCTACTACAATGCAGGTGATAGGGCTATAGAGTGATTGATTATTCAAATTTTTGGGGAAATATTATTTAATAAAATATCAATAAATTTTATAATATTCAAGTTATTTTATTATTTTTTGTAATAACTTCTATATTATAGTAACCATGAAAAAGAGATAAAGGTTTAACTAGCATAAATAGAATCCATGGACTATAATAATTGAAATTTTTTATAATGCAACTTAAAAAATAAGAAAGCATTGGTCCAATCCAATCCGATTGGATTAAAAAAAAGACTTTAAAAATTTTCAATTGATTGTAAAAATATAGAGATTACAAGAGGTAAAACTAATTTTATTCAGTAAAAATAATTATTAATTTAATTTCAAACTACATTTTTAAAACATAATGAAGTATTCAAAAAATTATTCTTTAATTTCGTTTCAAATCTTTTTTATCTTTCAAAAAATCGCGACATTTGACATTCGAAAAAGGCATATTTTGACAGCACTTTAACTGGAAACCCCAATTTTAAAACCGGTTCTAAAACAGATTCGATCACCGTATATTGCTGTTTTTAACGCACTGGAAAAAATCTTGGATCCCACCTTTTAAATATACCAATCTACTTAGATTTGACAATTTAACGATGTCAGTCCGCCTGTCTATCTGAAATGAAATTTGCCAGAAATAATTTTGGTACAAAAACGAAGTTTATTGAAATTGACCCATTATTTCATCTAGCCCCCGAAAAATATCCTCTCGGAATAAAGAGATGCCAAAAAATCAATAACGAAATTGTGAATGTAATGAAAATCGTGGTGGATTTTAAATCGTATGTTTTTCTTCCCCTCAGTGAACGTAAATAACTCCTATACAAATCTCAGTGACATATTTTACATAAATAGTTTTTACTTAAGTAGAAACTACAGTGTCAAATAGTATGATAATCGGTCCATATTTGGCACCGTCCCATATAAGAATTGTTATGTCCATAAACAACAATAAAAATCATTCTTTTTATTTTACAAATAAAAGTTGCTATATATTGTTATCTTACATTATATACAAAATTAGTGTTTTATTTAAACAGCAAAACACAAAGATAAACCAAATGTTAATTAAACTTACTTATTACTTTCTTTCACAAACTGGATCAGTTAAGTGTATAATTTAAAATGCAAATAATCTTCTAAATTTAAAGATGTCTATCTAGATATTTATAGTACCACCTACAAACAAATTTAATAAATAAATAATTTAAAATTGTTATTAAAAATTAATATCATTATGACCTTTGGTCATAATTAAGTGCAACAAAATTTTAAGTCTCTTTAAGAAAGTTCTTGCTACTGTACAGTCAATGTCTTTCAAGAACTTAAATAAAAAACTCGTATAAATGTAATTTATGCTTAAAAAATCAAACAAGAAAGTGAAACAATATTTTTCATTCATATAAATAAAAATTTTATTACAAAATCGAGATTTATTTCGTGCAATAAATGAAATAAAATCCAAAATAAAATAAAAGAAAAAAAAAAAAACTGCAAACAAGTCAAATTTATTGGAGTGTCATTACATTTCATTTCATTTCATTTGTGAAATATTCGTTGAAATCCAATAACAAAAACAACGATAAAATGCAACAAAAAACAAAAAAAAAAAATGTCTCACACTCACACGATTCTTTAATTCCAAATAAAGAAAAATAATAAAAAATCAGCAGAAAAATAAAAGAAAACAAAGTTCAGTCTACAATCAGTACAAGTAGTTTATAACTTCAGTTTTCAGTATAAAAATATTTAGTACTTGGATCCATGTACTCGTAGTCCGTACTTAATGGTGAAGTAGTAAAAGGAATGAATATGAAATGACAGACATAGCGACTGACTGAATGAATGAATAAATGAATGAGTGAGTGAACTAACGAACGAACGAACGAACGAATGAATATGTACAACACGTACAATTTATTTTGAGCTGCTATCGATGTTGTTGCTATTCCAAACACAAAATACAGTAGCCTCCATTTGTACATAAATTACAAGAGACATTGTTGTTATTGTTGCTGTTGCTGTATCCATCTCGTCTTGTTGCTTCACAAAGACCAAAGAGACAGACGAGTCTAAAGAAATGTACGTACAACAACTCGTAGGTGAATGTGAACAAACGACATTCATGAGTACTGTTCTGTTTAACTAATGTAAAGTGTTCATAAGATACAAAATGGGATTTCGGGACATTTTTTTGTATTCAAAAGGTACCAAAAATATTATGTTTTTAACACATTTTACCTTAATTTGCCCCAAATAGTTTTATTTTGTTCCAAATGAGCACATTTATACTATTTTCGTACCGAAATTGTGTGTCAGTTTTGTCTCAACACTGTTTTTCGTTACACAAGTACTAAATTAAAACTTTTGGGGTCTGTTGCTTATTGTGTGGGGAGGAGGTTGGGTGTTAAAACTGTATACAATTTTATACAACACGATTCTGCGCCATACAAAATCTACAAAATTTTCAGTTGAGTATTCGTTTATTTTATTTTTTTTTTTTCTACAAAATAATAGTCTAGAGTGGAGTAGAGTACATTTATAAAGTACTGATAAACATTTTGTACACACACACACACACATACATATATATTTACTATATCGGCATTTTAAACTCGAAATAAAATGTTGGTAAAATGTTGTTATGTTAATAATATATAATTTTTTTAATAATTTTAGAAATACTGATTTTTGATTTATAATAGTTTGAATTTTTTATATCCAACTTTGACCTTTGAACTTTGGATGGAAAAAACTTTGTATATATCGTTATGAAGTTAGTATCTTTGTCTTTAATGGAAAGCAACAACTAGAGATCCATCATGTATAGTTAAGAAGTTATTAGAAGTTAAATAAGTATTCATTTGTAAATTTATTATAACTTTTCGTTTTTTTTTTTTTTAACCGCCATATTTAAGGCCATATTTAAATAAAATGTAAAAAAATACACTAAAAATTCAAGAATAAAAGTATAAAACGGAACACTGTTTAAAAAAAAAATAACTGTTTTATTATTTAAATGCTGTTAGGGTCTTTTGTTTGTTATTTCCATCAGAAGTTGGCTGAAATTATACCTTAATATCTAAACTACGATTATTAATAGTCCACCATAAACTTGTCAATGACATGAGGTTATGGATGTAATTACCTTTGGAATGACAGCAACTTACCGATGACATTACATAGAAGTGGCCTCTTAACTACTTATTTAAAACCCGTTATGTAATTAATAAAAGAATCGGTTCAGCTATATCCGCTCGTTTTTAACCCAGACCACTATTAATAGGTACTTAAAACAAATAAATAAATAAAATTATTTATACTAATATTATATTTCGAGTGTAAAAAAGTTTTTTTTGTTTTGCTTTTTATTTGTGCTATTTGTATGTATGTAGCTTTTGTTGTTGGTATTTTTTTAGATAAGTTTTTATATTGCTATTTTTTTTTAAATCATCATTATCATATTTGTTGTCGTAATAATCATCTTCATCATTAGCCAAATAAAGTAGTTGTTCACGCTATTATCAACCAATATTAAGTTTTGTTATTGTTATTGTTTTTTTTTTCTAAGCTTTTAAATGTTTTTGTTTTTTTTTTCTATCTGCTATTGATTTTTCTGATGAACATCTTACGTATGTAAATTGTTTAAGTTTCTTTTGTTTAAATAATAATAATAATATAAACTGACTGTTGTTATTGTTGTTTTTCATTATTTTGAAATAAAATATAATACACAAATACTTTGTAGATACATATCTGTCGATATGTCCGTCTGTCTTGCTGTAAGTAAGTATCTAGATATTTATGTGTTAAAAAACACACTTTGAAACAAACAAACCTTCATACCTAAATATACATTGAAATATGTATGTTTGTATGTGTGTATGTATATGAAAATACATACTTAACATAAAAAATATAAAAATTCTTCGTTTTTTTTTTTTTTCAATATTCGACAAAAGTGTGATTTGTTGTTAGTGTTTTGGTTGAACACATACTCATACAGACGTACAATAACAAACCAAAATAATATTGAAATTATCGCAATTGATGAATGACACTGATAAAAATTTATATTACTTTTGTTGTGTTTCTTTTTTTTTCTTTTGTTGTAGTTGTTGGCGCTGTCTCTGTTGGCAGTTGCATTATATTAGTTTTCCGACACTTGCTATCGTCAGTCTGTAATAAATAAAATTGTTGTTGTTTTTTTATTATTTTATTTCACATAAAAAAATTAAACAACAACAGCATTTTTTTATATTAACTCGCACGTATATTTTTATTTAATAGCTTTTTTTATGGTAGATTTTATATATTTTTTTGGTCAGATTTTACTTTAATATATTTTAGTGTGTAGCTCAGCATATACCTTCGATAGCTCAGTTGGTAGAGCGGTGGACTGTAGATGATTACCCAAAGTTGTGTAAAGACAATAGAAATCCATAGGTCGCTGGTTCAAATCCGGCTCGAAGGAATTTAATTTTTTTTAGTTTTATATGTTTTATGATAACAATATTAAAACAACAACAACAACAATGACTCTTTAATTGATAATCGATTAATGTATTTTTTTAATAAAATATTTATCAGCCCCAAATTAAAGCGATGCGTTGGTATTTGAAATTTTCTCAAAATTGTATTTTAGTAGAAAAGTGCTTGTTGAAGGTTTACTAACCTTCACATTACAAAAAGTTAGTATACCTTTATCAAACATACATTATTTTTTTGTGAATACGGCTGATTTTATTTATGAAATATAAAAATGATTAAAAGACAAGAGAAAAAGAGTAAAAATCAAAGCTTTTAGATCCACACTTTTCGAGTTAGCTAACGGGCATTTTATTGATATTTTACTGTACATTGGTAGTGTGAAGTGTAATCAACAGCCTATAAAAAAATATATATTGTTTTTTAAGGAATCGAAGTTGAAAAATATTTTGACAGTAAATAGAACAATATCACAGAAAAAAGTAAAAATCTAATTTAATATGAAATTGTTTATATTAATTAATTTTTAACTGATTTTGCTCTAATCACCAAAATGATAAATGATATAAATAACTAATATAATGATTTTATTATTACAGCTTTATCTTAAATAGACGAAATGAGCTGAAATTTTAAGAAAACTGACTTAAATTTATTTTATTTCTATATTTTTATAGACAAATCTTTAAATTTTTTTTATGTTTTTTAAAGAACTGTCAATTTATTTTAAAAATAATTCGAAATTAATTAAAAAGTTAATTATATTAAAAAAGGAATTTAATGAAATTCCAATACAAAGTTAGTTAATAATTTTATATGAAATATGTTTTCTCTGATAAATGAAAATATTTATTTTGTAATTTTTCATTAGAAATAATATTTGCAAAAATATGCAAATACGATTAAAATAAAAAAATCGGACAACAATTCCTTGAGTAAAATAAATTCGTAAAATTGTCTGATTTGGATGATTAATTAAAAATTTGATTAATTTTGTGGAAAAAAGATATTTTTCCTGGTAATCGGTTAAAGTTGTAATTTCTTTTTTTGGAATCAGAAATAAAAAAAAAATATTTTATTTTTTCAAATCCCTTTTTAAATCCACACTTTAAACTCGTATTTATTATACAATAAAAGAAAACTGAGAGAAAATATATCGTTATCTAGTGATAAACAAATTTGCCACCAATTAAAAGCAATTTTTAAAATATGTTAAAGGTCACAAAGTTCATAAAAGTTAAGTAAATATAACAAATGCTTATTAATCTCATTATATTATTTTATTCAAAATATTGCCCATAGGAATCTCCGAATTTCTCCGTTTTTTTGATATCTAGTTCTGAAGTAATGCGTGGTAATAAATAACAGTAAAAATGGTAAATATCCACTTCAATATTTTACAAATATTTACTGGACACACTACGCGATGGACTCTTGGCGCAAATTCTAATAGTTTTTTGTTAAAAGATTCAGTAATGTCCTTTCTGCTCAATACAATAATGGAGCATTTTCTAGTCTTCTGGCCATGTGGCAAACAATTTTCATGCATTTTTTTTAAATTTAATTTCTGCTTAATGTTCAAAAATTGTTTAAGGATTTGCTCATAATAACTCTACAAGTATCTTTTGCCTTTTCAAGGATCATTGATCGGAAAAGTCTTTAATATTATTTTTTGTAGCTGGTCGAAATATTACTATTTATGAGCATAAATGCATCCAACCAATATAAAATGGATAAATGGAAGCTAAATTTTTTTTGTTTCATTAACAACAATTAAAAATTCTAAAAGATTTTATTCGTTTCCTGAAAAGATTATTTTCGTTTCAAGAATGTATTTTATTTATTATTTAAACAATTAGATTCAATAATAATATTCATCTCTTAACTCTGCAAACGAAATGCTACAATTAATTTTAAGCTTTAAAGCACCTTGTAAAAGTTATTTCAGTAAAACCCTCTTTAAATTGAAATCTTTATCTAACAAATGTAACCTTAACTCCATATCATCGTTCATATGTAACCAAACACTTTCAGCAGGTGAAGAATTTTTGAAAATCAATTCAATGGAACGTATTTCGGTTTTCTTTTTTTTGGTTTTAAAATTTTAACAAAAAGATAAAAAATCTTTAAAAAATTTTAATTGAAAACAATTTAGTTTTTTTTTTTTTTTGCCTTCTTTAAATAACAGAACTTTTCTCGGGTTTTTTTTCTTTTTTTCTTTTTTCTTTAAGAAACCCCTTATTTCTGCCAATCAATTTTAATAATAACAAATAAACAACAACAAAAATAAACAACAACAAAAAAAGGCATCAAATACGCTTAAGAATTGAAATTGTTTCTGGTTAAAAATTAAAAATTGCCGAAATTTGATATGTTCCCAGAAATGTTTTGGAGCAGGAATAAAAATGTCGTTAAAAATGTTTTGTTGTTTGTTTGTGTAGCGATAACGAATTCTCGTAAAAATACGAGAATTCGTTCAGTCAAGTCTCCGCTCAAAAATAGAATGAATTAACTTATTTCTTTCTACTCTTTGCATTTTATTTAAGTTCAATTTGTATTTATTCCATATTATAAGTATTTGCTCTTAGTGTAACTAAGTGGTTAAGAGACTCAAAGATATAAAGAAGGACGGACGGACGGACGGACAAACAGTCAGACAGACAGACAGGCAGACGAACAGTACGAAAGGCAAGCAAACTAATGGATGGATATTCTTATAGATTCTTTGTTTTTTTTTTTTCCTTTTTGGGGACATTTAAAATCTAAATACAAGAGACAGACTTTGCTGGGACACAAAATGCAAAACCCGTTTATGGTAAAAGTTGAGTGCAAATTCGCGTACAATTCATTTTAGTTAAGCTGCCGTGACAGTTGCCAGACAAACTAAACCAACAACAGAGAAACGTTTGGACAAACGAATAATCAAGCGGTTGGACAGACAAAAAAAATTGAAAAATAAAAAACGCCAGAAAGCCCAACTTATTAAACTCTTCTCCTCTTCTAAGCTAAGCAGTACTGTCAAATCAACTCAAAGCTAAACAAATAAAATTTACTTATGCGCCGAGCAAATGCAATGAAAACAACTACAACTACAACAACAGCAGCAGCAACATTAACGAAATAAGAAAAAAAAAAACAACAACCAAGACACGCACGAAATCTGTATAGAACACCATAATCATCATCGACATCATTATCATAATGATCATGATTTTACGTAGGCGAACAGAAAAGTATGTTGCAGAAACAAGATTTTTTAAATTATAGCTGGGAAGAGCATTACATGCAAAAAGAAAAGGATTCTCAATAATCAAGGAATAAATTTTTTAAACTTATTTTAGAACTGATCTGCTTAAGCCTGTAGGCAGTTTAAGAGATAATTCAGTAACATTTTTTTGTTCAGCCCTGATAAAATCCTATTTAAATTTCATGAATACATTATACTCTCAAGGACTCTAATTAAATGTTTATGTACAAATTTGTCGAATTTTTTCATAATTTCTCTCCTGGAAAATATGAAAATATTGCGTTCTTATGAATATATTTAAAAAAATAATATTCTTTAAGATAATTTGTCAAACTTTTCTCAAGAAAATAGACAAATTTCTTTTAAAGTATTTTGTCATAATACTGCCGCATAGATATGATATGAGTTATTTACATAGAACAACGATCAAGGATCAGAAACAGTTTTTTTTTTTTTTTTTTCAAAAATCATTTTATAACTAAAAATAAAATTTTTTTTGTCCAATAATTTCTCATTTCAAAGTAAACAATTAAAATTGTAAAAGAAGTTTTTTCGTAAAAAAAAGAAATAAAAATAAAAAATAATTTGTACTTCAGTTAAAATGTTTGTAATTTCTAGTATCAACCAACGACCCAATAAAAAGTCCAACAAGAAAAAAATCTACCCGAATAAATCACATAATATTTATACGTAATAAACGATATCTCAATAAATTCTTAAAGAATAATATCCATTCTTATTTACTTGTTACAATAGATAGTTTTGTCCTGCTGAAACCACATATCGTTCAAATCCATTTCGTTCAATTCAACATGAAATAAATTACAAGTAAACATCTACGATTATCTGCGTTTGACTCTCTAAATGGCGTTACATTAAAAATATATTTAAAGATATTCAGTAGTATCCAAAAAATGTATGCTTGATAAAGGTATACTAACTTTTTCTTATGGAAATTTACATACAAGAATTTAGTAAACCTTTATCAAACATATATTATATTTTTGTGAACACGGCTGATTTAATTTAATTACATTTAATTCTTAATAAAATAAATAAATCAGTTATTTGATTTAATGTATTAGTTCATTGATTTAAAAATTTGTTCATTGATTTAAAAAATATTAAAGGTAACTACATAGTTTAAACATTTTTAAGTCATTTAAACAAAATAAAAAAATATTAATTTAAATTTTGTTTTTCGTTCTGGATAATGCAGTTGTCATATTAATTAATATAATGAAAAAGCAAACACGAAGTTCATCCTCACATCTTTTTAATGTAGGTACATATTTTGTTTATTAAATTTTTTCCCGAAATGTTATATAAATTAAATAATATTTATTTTTTTACTTATATGAACACAACATAATTCAATTTGATTATTTAATATGAATTAAAGTAAAAACCAATCATACAGAAGAAGTTCATTATTTTAATACTTTTTTAATGCATAATTTCATTGGAACAAAGTATGAGTTCATTGAAATCAATGTATTATTCACTGGAAATGTATATTTTATTTAATAAAACTGTTTATTGATTCAATGCATGAATAAATTTAATCGATAAACTTTTAAATTAAATTCTAACATTAAAATATAGCAATACAATGTTTCAAAGAACGGGTACATAGTGCCAAATTTACTGTACAAATTCATTGAAGCAATGAATTGTTTTCCTTTATTTATATACCTTTTTGGTTCAATATAGATGATATTATATAATTTGCCTATAATGGGTATTTTATTTCGCAAAGAAAATAAATCGAAATTGATTCTGATATTCTTATGAAATTTTAAGCCTGCTATAGTAGATTGCTGGTTATAAACCGTATCAGGGATGGAAAAGTTGATACTATAAAACTTTTGTTGATACTATTTAACATTCTAAAGTATTGAAGTTCTCCCTCGAATAATTTGATACTCTCAAACGATCAGCTGGATATTAAAAAATTCAAATTAAAAATACAATTCTTTAATAAAAATATATTTTAGAGTTACATTCTATTAGAATCCTACGTTCTTTTAACACTTTTGACTCGATTTTACAATTATTAATGAAACGAATTAAATTGATTTGAATACTAACTAGTACTTGGAACAATTCATATAGGTTTATAGCTCTAAATTTAATTTATTAAATTGTAAACAATATTTATTAAAAACTACATGTTATTATGCTCAGTAAAGCAAATTGTCGTGAAAATGTTCAGAAACCAAATTATATTTTTCACGATTTTTCACGAGTTTATTTTAATAACAGGGCCATATCATAACTGATGTCCCAAGCTGCGAATGCTCTTTAACTGTATTCCCTGAGATTGAATAAATATTAATAAAATTGGTATTGTATTCAATCATCCCTTGTAAATATTTAAATATACAAATAACATAATTTCAGTTTTGCACTAATTAAAAAATAAATAACTCTAAAAAATTTGAATTGAGTTACATTGAAAATGAAAAAAAATACTAATTGAAATTTATTTTGAGACCGAAGAAATATTTTCATTTTCCATCCCTAAGCCTTTCTGCCTCTCTCTCTCTCTCTCGTGAAGTCATTTTCATTCTTATACTTTTGTTTATGCATCAATATTATTATTTAATTATTATATTATTGAATCGATTTATGGCTTTGAACGTGGTTCATTCGTTTCGTCCAAACAACGATGGAACGAACCAACCATCCGTCCATCCATCCATTGTCCATTTATTTATATTCGTTTGTTTGTTTGTTTGTTTATACTAGTCATATAAGTATTAATATTGTTGCTGTTTGCCATTCGTAACGACAGACAACATGTGAATATTAATGAGTAGCACGAAATTATGTGACAATATTGTTTGTCTGGCTGCTTGGCTGGATGTCCAACTGTCAGTCTGTTTCTCTGTTTTTTTTTTTTTTTGTTGCCAATGATCAGTAAAGTGTAAAAGTGTATTTCGGGTTATCAAAGTAGTTGTTGCGCGTGGATATTTTTATAGTTCAAAAACACCATGTTGTTCTGGAACCTCATTTATGCTTAAACTACAACAAATATAAATACAAAAAAAAAAAAAAAAAAAGAAAAGAAAACAGCAACAATAATTCTTTATGGATTTTAGCATGTCGAGATAGTGAGCGTAAGAGTTTAAGCACCAGCTTTTTACGATCATTCGATCATTAAGTGCGTGTGCAAAACATGTTTTCAAACCAGTAGCTAATTATAGAGATTTTATAACTCTGCCACAGAAGTTATTTCTAATTGCTTATTTTACATAATCACTACTAGAAGCGTTTTTAATGACAATAATGTTTGTAATATTTTATTATTGAGGGTGGTTTTTTTTAACGCCCGTTATTTGTATTATATGTTTGTCATATTGTTACTGTACTCTTTATCAACTTTATTTACGTTTCTTGTTGTTGTTGTTGTTTTGATTGTATTTTATTTGGTTTTAGTCTGCGTTGATTGATGATGATTGACATATGAAGGCCGGAGCAATTAAAGCCACTAATGATTGGTCGTTATAGTGACATTAAAGTGTAATATGTTTCTTTTCATTGTTTTTTGTTGTTCCTATTATTATATATTCTGTTTTGTTTTGTTTTGCTTTATTTAGTTGGGTGAATTGTTTGACTACCAGTCGTCCCCAAAGTCGTTCCCAACTCACATCACAACATGCTCATACTCGTTTCCCACTTACAATCCCATGTTCATACTTGGATATAAATGGAGAGCAAGAAGACTGGTCAGGGAATTTGTGTATGTTTTCTGTTTCTGCACCGATTTCAGTTGATGTTCGTTCGTGCCTTTCATGTTCAGGCGAAGAGATGTTATGTTACCGATACAACTTATTGTCGCATAAATCAATCGCAGCACAAAAAAAAGTGCCAATGTGTAGCATGTTGTGGACTTTTTTTTCATTATTTTTCTTTTTTTTTTTTGGTTGACTTTTTTTACAAAGAAGCATATCTGGCTTGATTCATCACAATGTTGTTAGTTTTTCAATTCTAGTGGGCTGCATTCATGAAATATTTGCAGTTTTCAACGTTGATTTTTCTTTGGATCGGTCGGCTTCGTAGTTGATTTTCTTTTGAATGTTGCTGTTGGGTGCATGCCACATTCGTATTCGCATACTTGTATTCTATATTGTTTGGGGACTGGTGTGGAATGGTGTTTGCTGTCTAGGTGGTCGTCAAATGTGCGCCTCTTAAGCATTCAGTTGAAGACTGCGCGTTACATTGCATTGCTTTGTATTATATCGCATTGCATTGCATTGCATTGAGGAGGCGAGTTCATGTGTTGCCAATGTTAAGACAAACGTCTACATTTATATTTTATAGTTGGCTGATTTTAAAGTGGATTTTATTTGTGTTACTTTACCATATTTCTTATACTATAGCAATAATATAGAATGTATGTATGTATGTATGTATGTATGTATGTATGTATGTATGTATGTATGTATGTATGTATGTATGTATGTATGTATGTATGTAAGTATGCATGTGTATATGCTGTTATTATTATTACAACGTAAATCTATTTTTGGAGGAGGGGAGACAGGGAGGGAGCAATACGTTACGTTATACAGATAATTGTACTTGATGTATAGATAAGAGTTAAATTTAAGATCTTGTTAAGATATGTGTTGCTAGTTTTTTAGATTTTTATTTATTTTTCTCCTTTGTTTTTATATTATTTTTTGGTTTCTCTATAACATTTGCCAAAGACAGTTAAATAATTAAGTTATGTGACACATAGAGGACGCCACTAACTTAAAATCCATTATGTTCATATGTACGCATAAGTACGTTGTGTTGTCTGACGTCTGAAATTTTCTTTAGTCCGACAGCTGTCAAAGTGTAAAAATCAATTTCATTTTAAACAATTTTTTTTTTTTAAGGTATTTTTTCTTGCGAAAGACAACTTAGCAAAATGTGTCACGCATTGAAAATAAGTTGGGCAACATGAAAAACAAAGAAAATAAATTCAATTTATTTAAATTAAAAAACATGTAAAGAATATTGTGGATTTTAGTTTTTTATTTGTGATTGAAGGCAGCGTTAAGTTATTGTACGCCAAATGTTGGAAATATTTTTTGATGCATGAGGCATGTAACTTGTTAAATGTGGCAGGTTGTTAAGGAAAAATTTTCAAGTTATATTTAAGTTTTTAAAATAGAATTAACATTTAAAAAAGGCCCATGACTTTATTGTAACAAATTTTATAATTAAAATAAGTATGAGGCATCATTGTGCACAAGAATTTGTGTTGAACATTTTGCAAATTTTATCTTTAATGAACATACAACAAATCAAACTACAACTAATTAACTTCAAAGAAACCGACAATTTTCTCTTTAATGTCTAATTGATCTCAATCACCCCAATCAATAGTTGCGCATGAATTGTGTGTATTTCTCAAAGATTATTTATTTTCATACAACACATGAATGAATTAGAATCAATGCCACAATTAATCAACAAACAAACAATAACAACTACAACAACAAGAACGATGTGAATTATAAATAACAAAAATATAAAACTAAATACATTCGCATATAAAATATATCCCTCTCTATATGTACAAATATTATAAAACTGTTACATATTACAATTTAAATTTGAATATCTATGTATGTTCATACATACACGTACATACATATGTATTATGTAGATATATTGATTGTATGTTTTAATATGTATATACTACCATCATAATTACGTTTCATTACATTTACTTACGTTTAAGTATTAAATTATTTAAATGGAATTTTCCTAAAATAGATTATCATAAAACCTATTTTGGCATTAACACATACATTAATACGAGTCAAATTCAAATCCAGCAACAACAACTATAATAACAACAACAAAAGCAACCACAACAAAAACAAAACTCATATAGAAATGACAAACAAATAATCCACTTAAACGTCTGGCATTAAAAATAAACACCTACCAACCACTCAATTAAAAAAAGGCTGGCATTTAGTATGTCGTCTAAATATATTCAAACAAACAATCATACACAAATAAAAATATAAATGAATACTTATAGCTATACGAGGCACACATATAAATACACATACATATGTATGTACATAAGTTCATATCTATAAAATATACGAATACGATTAGAATCGATTTAAATTGAATGGAATTGAACTGCATGGAATTGTTTTGTGTTCATGAGAGGTGATTCAAATGTAAGGGAAAGAGTGTCTCCATAATACGAGCTTTTTAGTATTTACAAGTAGTTTTGTCTCGAGTTATTAATGAACGGTCAGGAAGGAGGTCGGCCAAATGTATGTGTAGTGACCATAGATATAGTTACGAATGCGATTTAATAGTTAGATTTAATCATAATGTATTACAAATGTTAATAAATTTGTATGCGAGGGTTAATTGGCAATTAATTTTTATAAACAAATCTGATGTTACAAAGAAAATATATATTTTTGTTTACAAGTGACCACCATTTAGGCTCTGTTTTGAGTTGTAGGAGGTACCACTCCGTCTCACAACCCATTTCTAAAAAAATAATGATTATCTTGCGATCTTTTTTTTCAAAAAATAAATTTTATAAAAATCAATATTTTTGGTTAAAATCAAGTTTTTTTTATAAGAATCAAAATTTAACAAAAAAAAAAAATCATTTTTAGTGAAAAACTGTACAATTTTTACGTGAAAATTTTGATTTTTAAAATTTGTATACATATAGGGGTAATTCTCTTTTTACATTTGCCTTATGAGACCGACCTTCAACATCAAATCTTTTTTTAAATCTGACTTTTTTAAACAATTTGCGACACAAGGTCAAAAATTAAAAAAAAGTGATTGATACTAACAAGTTTTTTTTTTTTATTTCCTTTTATTGCTGTAGTCGCGCATTTCAGCATAAATGTCCAATTTTTCTAATGTAGACTATAAACACTTATAGAAAAGAAAAGCCTAATAGCTTTTGAAATTATGCATCATATATATGACATATATTTCGTTAATGTATGTGTCCACAACAGAAATACTGTAGGAGGTATCCAAACTTTCAGTGAAGCTAGAGTATAGCGTTATCAGAGAAGGTTAAACGTATATAGTTATTTTAAAGAATTCAGAAATTTTGCATATTTCGTTGTAACGGCGTTATAAATGTAATTAAACCGAAAATGAAAAAGATTAATAATTTCTACAAAAAAAAAAATTAATAATCATTTTGTTTATCTCTTAATAAGTCTAAAATGTAATTTTTGTTGAAAAGCTTTATAAACATAGTTTTAAGAGAAGTACTTTGAAAACAACGAATTAGAATTTATTCACTACTCCAGTGATAGCTAGTGATCCAAATAAATTCGAAAACACTTCAGCCGTGACCATATGAAATGGTACCTTAGCCTCCCACTGTAACATGTATATCGTGTTTATACGCACCTCTTACTCACAATTAAAAACATTGCGATATAAAATTGTTTCCGTATAAACGATAATACGTATAAACAGTGATAATAACAATAGCTTGGATTTATTATTCTTGAAAACAAATTCAAAATCCTATCGTATCGGAAATACTTTTCTTGCAACCGATTACAAAAAAAGGAAGGTCTTGATTTCTAAAAAATGCATAATCATCGTATACATAATATAATAGTCGATGGCCCTAGCAGAGTATAATGGTAAATGAAACTTAAAAGCCACTTGCCTCAATTTACGTGGATCTAACTGAAAATGATTAATTAAATTCTCTTTCGGTTCTAATGAATTTCCAATTAACTCACCCATAAAAAGGCATTACAGATTAAGACTAAATGGATAGATGTAGTCAGTGTGAGTGTATGTTTACATGATTCAATAATTCAATTATAAGTTGGATCAAGCTGTTTCATTTATATATATGTATATAGCTTTTTGTTGCTATTTTTATTATTATTATTTTCATTATGAACTCTGTTGTTTATGAACTGAATGATGATGATGACGATATTGTTGTGGTTGTTGGCTGGCTGGCTAGCTCGATGATTGTTACTGTAGCTCTTGTTCTCTGTGTGACTCGACAAAATGGCGTATGACAATACAACAAATAAATAAACAACGATACAATCAGCAAAAATACATATGTACATATAAAAAAACAATAACAAGAATGCTAAACATATACTCAGATACATACATACAAACCATTCATACTACGTAATACATAACCTTCAAGGCAACATCGAAAATTTACTAAACAAAATAAAAAAAAAATATTGTAAAGTATGCGCATACAGTGGCGGATATTCATTTTAAAGTGTTTATTGTTTAAAAATGTAGGAAATACCGATACGAGTGCCTATATTTCCTTAAAGCGTGAAAAAATTTTTTTTCCCAAAAAATAATATTTTTTTTTTTCTTTTTGGAAGAAAAATTGGTTATAAATCGGTCTTTTGATTTAAACAAAATTATTATTATTATTATTATTATTATTGGTAAAGTAAGAAAACAATTTTTATGAAAAATAAAATTTCCAGAAAAAATGTTCATAAAACTTTTATTTCTGGCGAAATTTGCGTTTATAATTTGGATGATAAATCGATTTTTAGGAGATAAACCGTTACATTGTAAAAAAGTAAGTAAGGGTTTTATTTTATTAAAAAGTCGATTTTATGTTTAAAATATTTTGCTGAAAACTTTGAATTTTAAATCTAAATGATTGAAATCCTTAATTTTTACTTTATACCATATTTGTTCTCCACTGTAAGTAAGTCTGCGTGCGTGTTTAAGTATGTGGAATAGTAAAAATAACCATAATGTATACAATTTTATTCATGCCGAACAAATAATAATAACATCATCGGAAACATTTCATATGGAATTGTATGGTATAAAGACAAGGCTAAGAGAGGCATTAAATACAAAAATATATATTGACATACATACATACATACAACACAATCAGCATCAGAATCATCGGAAGCGGCAGCAGTAAAAGGCCATACACAAAACAGCACAAATGACCATATGACCGATCAAAACAACGACCGACCTCAGGTAAGAAAGAACACACAATAATGTTGGATGATGAAAATACCACCACATCGTCACCACATTATTGTTGTTGGTGGCGTTGCTCTTTTTTTCTTGTTGTATGTATGTATGTATGTTTCTTTTTTTTTTGTAAGAGTTCAGAAGGTGTTCCAATGTGTTGTGTTCATTCATTCATTCGTTGGTTCGTTTAGATGTTCATTTAACAATGTTTATTTTAAACATGAATAATATGCCCCCAAACAGAAGACAACAGCAACAACAAAAACAGAAATTCTAAAGATACACACCCGCAATCTTAATGTCCTCGTGATTGTGTTAAACCCACAACACAACAAAACAAAACAACAAACAAACATACATACATAGATACGAATGCACGAAAGCAAACAGATATGAAAGAAGAACATCTTGGTATTTTTCATTTATATAGAACAATACCAAGAAGAACATCTTGGTATTTTTCATTTATATATATATATATTTTTTTGTTTTGTAGCAAAAATAAAGGCTCAAAATCCATAATATTAACAAGGCCAATAACAGGTCTCACCCACTACATTCACATATACATACTTATGTATGTATGTACATGCACCAGACATACAACCAACCTCATACCCAATATGTACTAACAACACACTCCTTCCATCCATCCATCCATTCATATAATCAGCCAGTATCCAGCCAAACAGACAGACAGACATTTTAGAAATGAAATCAAATGAATTGAATAAAATAAATGTTTGGTTGTTGGTGATGATGATGCTGTCGTTTTATGGCAACGACAAGCGTCATTATTAAATAACAAACAAAAAAAAAAATACAACAACAACAATTATAAGACTACAAATAATAAAAAGAAATTCACACATTTAATAAAATGTTGTGGGTGGGCTTAAATGTCTCAATAAAACTTAAAACAAAAACAGTCATTTACTAAAAAATTAAAAAAGAAAAAAAAATATTTATAAAAAAAACCTTTCGCAGTCGGTAGGATTCGAACCTACGCTCCCAGAGGGAATCTGATTTCTAGTCAGACGCCTTAACCGCTCGGCCACGACTGCTCTTGTTAAACACACAGCAACGTCACAATCACTAAGTTAATCCCAAAAATAAATAAAATAAACAAAATGTATTTAAATAAACTTAACAAACAAAAGTTTATCAATTTGTAAACAAAATCAAGCAAAAAAAAAAAAATATATATAAAACTAAAAATATCCATGCTGATCTTTTCAAATTCATATAATTTATTTTTATTTTTTTTTTTTTACATTTTGTTTAGTGTATTTTTTTGTATTTTGTTATAAAGCAGCACATAACGCCTCATTAATTTATAAAGATTATTATTTGTTAAAAAAAACACACTAATAAAAGTTTTGAAAAAAACCTGTCCCATTGATAAGATAGATGGGGTAAGCGAAATTGTACTACCACAACAGGCCACAGATACTTAAAGGTATTTATTATTATTTATTTTAATAACTGTACTTAGTAAAGTTGTAGTTTAAAGTTATTTTTACGTTATTAAGATTTAAAAATTCAGTTTCAATATTGCGTTTATTTTCACTTAACTTCTTTGGCTTAACATAAATTAATTTATTTTAATGAATTCCAAATAAAAAAAAAACACTAAAATTCGATTGCAAAGTGTTATGGTTTTCAGATGGTTTTGAAAGGTTTTCGTATATAACCTAAAGGCACAGTAATCCGAAAACTTTTTTTAATAATTCTGTTTTAATATCTAAGAATTGTCAGAACTGAGATGTTTTCGAGTTAATTTGGATAAGTACAGGTCCTCGAGCTTAGAAATCCAAAGTGAATCGACTATACATAGGTAGTAAAAAGATATATTTTAGCTTAAGATATATATTAGATAATTTTATTCTCATTGCTGCATGTCGTATAAGGGCAGTTATCAATAATTTTTAACCTGGCTGAAACTGACTTAAATCCTTAATATCCTTAATAATATCTGAATTTATACGATTTGAAACAAATATAGTGGAAAATATTAACATAATAGGTTTCTTTTTCTAACCATGATTATTGTTCAGTGTTCAAGAATATAGAAAAACTAATAAAATCTACTTAAATTTTTAACATTCTTCTACAATTTTTGTTCTCGCGTTTATACTTTTTGATCTTACTCTATCATAAGTAAACTAATTGCACTTTGTACCATCTATGTTGTTGTACAAACTTTCAACAACTAATTACTGGGTAGTAAAGTTTTGATGACAAAATTTTTTTGATATTAAAATTTTCCAGTGCGCCTCGCCCCTCAAACGTAATGTAATTTCATGGATTATTGCATGAACTTAGTTTTTGCCATTTTTTATAACAAAATCGGAGGAGCATTAAAAATAAATTTATTACAAATATTTTATGGACTTTTTGAAAATAATGCAAAATTTGCACTTTTTGTTTTTGTATTTTTATATGGAAAATTGGAATTTAGATAAATATTTGATATAAGAGTGAAGATAAATATAATTAACTGGGATCATAAATTTAAGTCAAATGTTGTTGATAATTGAAAACGGGACACTTTTGTCAAAACAAATTTCGCTAAGGCACATCATGTGGGCAGCATGAAATTCACTATATTTGACAAAATTAGCAAGCGTTTGTTATTTTTAATAATAATTCGGTAGCGCATTAAAAATTTGATGAGAAATAAATATTTTATGGACCAAGAAATATTTACTTGTGTTAAAAAAGGATCACAAGATAAAAAACATATCTCTGTAATAAACGAAATATATTTGCATTCAATCTTCGGAGAAATAACTTAGATTCGATCACAATTAAAAAAAAAAATCGATTTTTTTTGAAATAAAATTTTTTTAAAATTTTGCTAGGAAACCCTAAAATATTCTCCACTAATAACATCAAACATTGAAAATATTATAAATCTTTTTTAATAACTCAGTAGATTTTGATATGATGTGTAATTTTGATCAGAATTGTACATAAACTTCTAGTTTGTAAAAATGTGTATATGTTCAACTTTAAACCGCCATAACTTAACGCGAACTAATTCTACATGCATTTAGGATTTTAAATATAAAGTTGAGACTTTACTATTTCTTATTATTTTGGAATTATATTCCAAAAAGAACTTTGTCTATTTTGATTTCTTCTTTCAAAAGGTAGATCAAAAAGCATTAATGTGGGAGTTTTTTTTTATTTTCCTAATTTTAAAAAAAGTTTATCTATGTTGGCCAAAATTTTATTGGAATATCTTTACTTATGTAATATTTTTTAAATATTATATTTTAATGTTAACAAAATTTATTTTAATTTAAAATTAACAAATATCACATTTTATGTCTTTCGGGTTCACAGCACTAAACGAAAAACTTAAAACTTGAAAATATACACCTAAATTAATTTATTTCGTTTATACCCTTCACCAGAGGTGTAAAGGGTATATATAAGTTTGTCCTTCCGTTTGTAATTTCCACAATATTCATCTAAGGAAATATTCCTTAGAAAAAACACTAATAATAACCGCAAAATAACTGAGATAACGGTAAAAACTGCCAAAAATCGTATTTGTAGGCGGCTTTTCTAAGCTCCTATACAAGCTAGAGGCTTCGTTTTTGCACGAAACCTTTTCTCGAAATTCGATCAAAACTTATTTTTAGACTTTTGAAGTTCCTATATAAGCTACGGGTTTCGCTTTTGAACAGGTTGGTCATAAATATTTTTATAAAATTT
>MINK01006234.1:0-11790 GCA_001735545.1 Phormia regina
TATTTTTGGTACTTTTTTCATAAAACATTTTTTTATATTTATTGAAATATTCATATGAGGATTTTAATATGGGATACTACTACAATTTAGAAATTTATTGGAATACAATTTTTGATACATCGATGGGTGAAAAAAAGTACCAAAAAAGGGGTAAAGGCGGAAAATTACATTTTATTCAAACTTAATAATGAATTTTCAATTACATTAAACTTAGAAACATAAGATTAAGTAAATGTAGTCCTATGTGGATAAGAATTCACAAGAGTGGAATTCGTGGTACTTAAAGATATATGGTCCTATGAGTAAGAAATCAAGAGGAGGGACTTTTTGGTACTTTTTGTTCTTCTAATGGTACTTTTTGAATTTTCTGTAATATTTAACCTAGAAACATGAAATTAAATACGCATGGTCCGATGTTGGAAAGAATTCACAAAGGGGGACTTTGTGGTACTTTTTCGTTCTTCTAATGGTACTTTTTGAATTTTCTATAGTTATGAACCTAGAAACATGAAATTAGGAATATGTGGTCTTTAGTTAATAAGAATCCATAAGAAGGGACTTTGTGGTACTTTTTTGTTATTTTAATGGTACTTTTTTGAAATTTCTATAATTATGAACTTAGAAACATGAAATTTGGGATATGTGGTCCTTAGTTAATGAGAATTCATAAGAGGGGACTTTGTGGTACTTTTTTGTTATTTGAATGGTACTTTTTGAATTTTCTAAAATTATGAACCTAGAAACATGAAATTAGGGTTATGTGGTCCTAAGTGAATGAGAATCCATAACAGGGGACTTTGTGGTACTTTTTTGTTCTTCTAATGGTACTTTTTTGAATTTCCTGTAATATTTAACCTAGAAACATGAAATTAAATATACATGGTCCTATATGGGAAAAATTCACAAGAGCGGTCTTTATGGTACTTTTTGATTTTTTTATAATTATGAACCTAGAAAGATGAAATTAATGATATGTAGTCCTAAATGAATGTGAATCCATAAGAGGAGATTTTATGGTACCTTTTTGTTCTGATGGTACTTTTTGAATTTTCTATAATTTTTAATTTAGATACATGGTCCTAAGTTAATGAAAATTCATTAGGGGACATTGTGGTACTTTTTCGTTCATATGTGATTCCATGTCAAAACGGATTCCATGTCATGTTGAAACATCCTTTACTGTAGAAGAATTTTTCATAAAAAAATTAATTTTAATTTATATTATTATTCAATAAAACCCGCGCAACGCCGGGTCAATCAGCTCGTAATTTATAATTTTGTTATTTTTTGCATAAAATCCAAAATTAAAATAAAACTCTTATTTAGACATGGCGTCTTAAATAATTAATAATTAGATTAATTATCATACAAATTACTACCACATTAGTTTTAACTGATTAAAAACAAATAAAATTTTTCAAAAATCTCCATAAATTTATTATTGTTTTAAAATTCCTAGTAAATAACTAAATCAATTAAGATTCATATAAAAATAAAACGGCGTCAAAAAATGTGGGGGTGTGTCCAATAAAAAAAATGTAACCATAAACGGAAATACCTTTAAAAAAACACATAAAAATATTTCCAATACAAATCAATAACTAAAAATCTGAATATTTTATAAATTTTATGATATTATTTTTCATTTAAATTGATTTAGAAAAAAAAAAAAAAAAAATAAAAATAACGAAGAAAATTAATTGATTTTCTAAAGAATTAAGTGATCAATACATTTCAAAGGTGGGTGTTGTTAACATACTTATAGATATTTCATCAAAAATATGTCTTATTTTTTCGGCTTAAACAATCTTCAGATATTTCATTTAAATCAAATATTTGATTTAACATGTCAATGTCAAAAGTCAAACTTGCTTAACAAAATTGATCTTTAGATCAACAAGACATACTTAGGGAAGGGTTTCCTTTTTCTTTTCTTTTTCTTTATGTCTGTCTATTGGTTTTATTTTTCTTTCAAAGAAAGTAAGAAAGCAGGAAAAAGTAACAAGTATTTTTAAATACCAAAAATTCATAATAAATAAAATCAACAAAAGGAGTGTCTTTTGTGGTTTAAAAAACATACTTACTTGTATTCATATTTGGTTTAGGTCTTTTCCTCAACAATGAAATAAATATTTTTTTTAACTTTTTTGACTTCTCACTTCCCTTTTTGTTGTATTTAAACCTTAAATAGTTAAATAAAGGTGATTTTATTTTACAGTGCCTGTATATGTTGAAAGTAACACATATCAAATGTCAAAGTAAGAAACTAAAAACTTATTTAAATTTTGGAATTTTTTGTGGGGAGTTTTATTTGATTTTTTTTTTCGACTACGTTATTAGATATTTACTTTAGTAAACAGAGACGCATTTAATTATTGGTATCGTTAGTAAAAAAACCCTAAACCTATTAATATTTAAGTTTTTTTAAGAAATCTTGTAAATAGCCGCCGTAAAAAACTGAATGATTCATTTTTAAATACTATGAAATGATAGAAAATATATATATAAGTCACCTGTTTTATTATTATTCATGCAAATATTGTATCTACCGCGGTTTCAGGCATTTTTAAGATAAAAGATAAGAAACACAAATAGGAATCATATTTTTATTACGATATATTTCAGTTGAAAAGTATGCTACATAATATATTAAAAAAGTTATTCTGTTTTAATAAATAAATATTCAGGACCATATAAATTATATTTATTTTCGAATACATAATCTTAACAACTTTCAGCTGACTTTTATCAACAAATTTCGTTCGTTTATTTTAATAATTTCTCCCCATTAACATCTCATACTTATACCAAGAGAAACCTAAGTATTAATGAAACACTTCTGGATTTAATGTATATATAAATAGAACTTATAGTCTGTTTCTCTATGTTGAACGAATGCTTTCTTTGGCCTTCTAAGCGAAAGAAAACTGATTTGGGTTTCTCTTACTCACTTTTATGCGAACAATGAGTCGAACGACAAGTCGAACGAAAACGTAAGAGTTTTCATACAAAATTGGGTAAAACAAAGAACCAGATCGTACAGCAGTACTTTCGGAAGAAGCACACATGTGCGAGTGTTCTCTTAACTATTTACACAGATTTAATAAAACCTCTCTGTCTTGCTTGAACATTCGAACAGTAGGATTGTACTGTCAATGAGATATGGTAAAAGGATGATTCGATAACTTCTATATATTTGTCAAACTTTTTTAAGAAAATATTTTTAATGGCTATTTATTTTTTTATCATAAACGAAATGTTAATGTATGAGTGTGCCCAACACTGCTGTAGAGTCATTCAATTTAAGTTGGCTAATTGTTACATTTATTAACTCAGTTTTTTTTGCAAATAAAGGAAGTTAATTGAGTAAAAAATTTTTTATACAAACATTAAATTATTTACGTAATTTAATTGAATGCTTTTGCTTTTCTCATCTAAATATTAATTCCATTTTAGTGGGCATGTTTTCATAATACAAATAATTGAGATTTCATGTAAATTTTTAATTTTCTTCATTTTTTTCTCAATCCTCTAAAAATTGCAATTATAATTTAAATACAGATGTCAATTTCTAACAAGTTCCTGCTATTTTTTTTCTACCCTTATCAATAAGAAAATACAAATAATCACCCACCATTAAGTAAATAGAATTGTTCCACTTCATTAGACATCTGTATGCCCAAACAACACAAGCAACACCAACAACATCAACGTTAACAACAAGTCCAAAGAAGACGACAAAAATTTGCAAAGTCACGTGACCATCATCATCATCGTTATATTCATTCATTTATTCTTTTAAAACATTTCCCTCTCTTTGTTTAATTTGTAGCAATATTTTCAAATTCAAAACCGATCCAAACAAACCAATATACAGTAGCAACAATAACAACAACACAAATACCCAAAAAAGGGGGAAAACACCACAACCAAATATTATAACAGTCACCACATGTTGAAATTTTATTTTGCTGCTTTTCATTTCAATATAGAAAATTGTAAATATTATTCGCACCCGCAGTAGTGTGAGGTTTTCATAATCGCGGTAGTTTTGGTTGCACGTTTGAATTTTAAATTAAATCGAAAAAAGAAAAAAAAACTTTAAAGAAAGAATAATAAAAAAAAAAACAAATTTAATCGAAAAATATTTGTAACCATTATAACTAGTAAATTTTATTATCTCGGCATTAATTAAGGGAATGAATAAAGTTGTTAAAACAAAAAAAATATAGAAAAATGATGGGGGTGTTTATGGGTTTGTCTTTAGTTTTTTTTTTAAATTTTATTTTGGAATTACTTTAAATCCTTTAAGATCATTTTATGTTGGGATTACTGAATATGTGAGTTTATGTCTTAATATGTTTGTAGTTGAGATTAAAATATTTGTATCTTAATGTGTTTTATGATGCAATTGGGACACATATGTTGAAGTACAATAATTCGGGGAATTTTTTAATTTTTGTATTAACATCAGGGGTTGACAAATATTTATAAGGATTGATTTCAACTTTTAATAATTTTTAATTTCTCAAAAATGAACTTTTTTAGAATTTAGGTGGTAAAGTCTGCAAAGATGTTTTAAAAAGATCATGTTGCAGAGCTTTTTAAACTGTGCAGTGTTCCATTCAAAATATGGAATAAATGGAAATAAATCTGAATTTTCTGAACGGTTAATCCAATTTTAAGAAAATCCCACACCGTGATAGAAAAAATGTATTCGAACCAAAGTTTTGAGTTTGTATCATATAAATCTATTGGTAGCAGGTCTATAGGGGTCGCAAAAATGGATACCTCGGATACCTTTTTAAATTAAAAACTATACTCATTTGTTATATCCAAATCGATTTCAAAGATGAAAGGATTCTACTGCAAGTGATTTACAAACAAAATTGTCATATGCATATTTTATCACTTTTAGTTTACGAGATATTTGATTTCAAAGATAAAAACTTGTACATTTTAACCAACCTTGATGAAGTTATTTTCATTGTAACGGTTCAAAAACAAATTATATAAAGAAAAAAGTTTGTACGAAATCAAAGGTTATATAAATTGGAATTTTAATTTAAATAAATTTTTTGTCAAAAAAGTAGTTACAATCTTTTTAGTTAAAAAAAAAAAATGTTCTTAAATCTTTCATAAGTAACAATCACGGTATTTATATTTTTCTAAAACAAAATTTTATAAAAAATTGTGTTAAGTAAAAAAAATGCCATAAATTTTATTCTGGAAAGAACCAGGGTCTTCTCAATTCGACCTTTTATTTCAAGATTTTCCAATAAATTTTTTACATCTAAAAACTAGAATAAAAAAAGAAATATTAAATATTTTTACTTAGATTAATGCGTTTAGTTTTTGGTAATAAAATTTGGTTGCTCCCCGATATCGGTTCGAAAGATGTAATAAAATAAGCGCGAATATTTTATTGATATATGCTTCGGACTATATGCGCAAAATTTCGTTGTCGTTTAAAAGATACCAGCAGAAAAAAATGAAATCTGAACTACAGTGGACACTCTACGTTTCTAGTCTTTTGCCCATCACTTTAATCAACCGATTTTGCTCAACTTCAATACCTAATAAACCTTATATAAGATAAAGATTTAAACCAAATTTCGTCCCCCTACGTTGTCGTAATCGAGCCCTGTTCTGTTTTTAACAGACAGATAGAGAGACGGATAGACAGACATAGCTAGATCGTCACAAAATATAACCAGTACCCAGAAAATATATTATTTATGGAATATTTATTGATGTGGTAAACACGACAAAACGACAAAATAAATATAACAAATAAAATTAAGAAACAAAAAATCTATTCAGGTAAAAAATTTAATTCAAAAATAACCATAAGCAAAAATTTTATTCCAAAATTAAAAAATAAATAAAATAAATAAATGTAATGTACATTTATTGGTATTTTCGCAAAAAGTCTTTAACAAATTTTCGTAAATATTTTTTTCCTGAATTCTATATGGTGATAGAAGAGGTGTAGTATTGTATTGTGTATTGAGCTTTATGAGTCCAAAACTTTTTCTTGTAAAAAACTGGATTATTCTTCAGATCGTTCATACACTAAATAAAAAAGCTGCATAAATACTATGAAAAAAGTTCATTGTTTCAGTGATTTTATTCAATTAAATTTGTTAAAATAAAAAATATTTTGAAGTAAGACGTGTCAGGATCTAATCACAGTAATCTTAGTGTAATATTTAAAGTTTCGAGCCATAACCTGAATATGTTTAAATAATTTAAAAAAAAAGCTACACATTTTTTCTTATATTTTAAAAGATTGCAAAAGGTCGAAACCAATATTATTAAAATATATTTATATATGTTCTTGTATGTAAAAATCATATTTTAACTGGAACTCCAAAACAAAACAAAATATATATTTTTTTAATATTACATAAAATAATATTTTCAGTGTTGATTTATTAATTTAGTAAATTATAATAATAATACATTTTTTATTATATACAAAATCATATCAATATCTGCAATATATACTGATATATCTAAAGTGAAATTTAACTTAAAAACAATAATTTTAAAAGTTGCAACTTTGACAATTTCCTATACTCTAAGTAGTTTTTCCATA
The DNA here is from genome assembly GCA_001735545.1 of Phormia regina. Taxonomy (NCBI): domain Eukaryota; kingdom Metazoa; phylum Arthropoda; class Insecta; order Diptera; family Calliphoridae; genus Phormia; species Phormia regina. The sequence goes on from MINK01006234.1 coordinate 6,602, forward strand.
TTAAATAATCTGTTTTCTAACAAATTAATAAACTTTGTATTTTCATATTTATATCGTTTTAGTTTCGATAAATGTAACATTGTACAACGTATAGTTACATTAAAACAATGCATCACCTTACGTTAACATTAAAATTCAACGTACAGGTTCATTGATTTCAATTAAACTTAAGTTAACAGCAAAAAAATTAATAAAATAACATTTCCATTACTTCCAAAATAGATAACATAGCATTAAGCGAAGTACTTCAAAATAAATGTACAAGAAGCACCTTCTACCAATGACAACAACAAATACAAAACTTCTGCAGTTCTTGTTCTCCACTAAGTGTTTCTTTGCAAGATCAACTCATTGTTAAATTCAGAGTTTTTTTGGTTTTTTTTCAGTCCCTTTTTTGCTGGTTTGTTTTGATTCTTTCTGATCTCATTCGTTGAATTAAATAAAATAATACCAATGAACAGTTCGTTGATTTCAATGTATTCATATGTTGTCTCAACTTAACTATACGTAAAAAAATTTATTAAAGTTATTCATTAAAATCAATGCATAATTTTTGATTTTATTCCTAAATTTAATTGGTTTAAATACTCACAAACTCATTTTATTTATTTTTGAAATTTTCTATGTAACTTTCTTAGGAGTTTTCTCAGTAAATTGAGAATAAATTCAAAACTTATGCATTAATTCTAGTGAAATAGATTTTATTTTATTGGCAACAAGTTTATCATTATGATTAAGGAATAATAATTTGAATTTTAGACACTTTTGAATTTTGATGAATTTTTGGAAAAAATAAATTTTCGAAGTTTAAAATAAAATTTCAATTTTTTTCCAGAAAATAGATATAATATCTCCAAAACTAGTGACTTTATTAAAAAGTAATGTAAGAAAGATTTGAAGATAATTTAAAGGAAATTTTTTGGATATTTTTTTAAAATAGAATCAGACAATTAGTTTTCGAGATAGGCTACAATTTAAGTTTCATTTTACAAATCGTGATATCTTTATTATTATTATTTTATGAGCTCTTTCGTTGGATGAAATAAATATTACCAATGAATAGAACGTTGAATTTAATGAACTCATATATAATTCAAATTATTTTTATCCAGAAATTAAACTGTTGACTGTATTAAAAAGTAATATAAGAAAGACCTGATGATAATTTCAATTAAAATTTTTAAATATTTTTTCGAAGTAGTTTTCAAAATATTCTTCAATATATAGTGCAACCTATTTAATTTTACTTATTTATAGCGAATTGTTTTGATGAACTTGTTCGTTGAATAAAATAAATATTGCCAATAAACTGAATGTTGAGTTCAATGAACTCATATGTTGTTTCAACGAAACTATACATTAAAAATGCATCATGTTAGAGTTAAAAAGGTTAAATATTATGTGAAGAAATGATGAAGAAAAATTCTGTAACGTCATTACTTTAAATAAGAAGTGTATTACTTTAGACGTTTAGCCAAAGGTATAAAAACTGTTCCTCCTTCTTTTTATTTCCATGATTTTTAAAACAACAAACTCTTTGGCAAATTTAAAAAATTCCCAATTTTTAATCTTTTACATTACAAATATCTTTATTTCAAAAAATTGATATTAAATAAAACAAATATTAAAAATTCTATAACAAAGCAATTAAAGGAACAGACAAAATATTTATTCTCAAAATGCATAAACATTTCCAAAAAGAATTAACAGAATATGTAAAAAAAATAACACACCCCCCTGAAAGAATTTCTTAGGAAATATTTAACTATATTGTTAGTTTTGTCAAACCATACGTCCTCCGATTCATCCATTTCAAATCAAATGAACCGCCTTTTGTCACACACACACACGAATAGGGCCTCCTTTAATGTGATTTACGAGGAGTTAAACAAAAAAAAAATTATGAATGAATGGAAATGTTATTTTTTCTCCTCCTGTTTTTTCAACGAAAATAAAAAAGACTCATATTTTCTTTATGGCTTAACAGTAGTAGTTGTGCCTAGTGCTAGAATTATATTCTTTTTTTGTCTATATTGTCTTGGGTAAATTAGAAACGCATGTGCCTCTTTAAGTAGTTTAAGGATCAGCTTAATTTTTATTTTTCTAGCATGAAAATTTTCATTGATGAATACTACAAGTCATTGTTTTTGAAGATATAATAAATAAAGAATTTAACAAATAAGTAGATGTTAAGTATTCTATACCTCCCTGTACTATAATGCATCTACACTTCAGTGTCTTAATAGTCACGCTTGTATTTTTTTAAATAATAAAACAAAGTAAATAAAACTCTCTATCATTTGTTTAAGCAGCCCTAACGCAGCTAAAGAATAAAGAAAATGGTCAGACCAAAAATCCCTTTTCTATACAATCGATTCTATTTATTTAAGAGAAAGTATGAAGACGAGAAGAAAAGAATTTTACTAATTGGGTATGAAAAATCATTAAGAAAAAAAAGATTTCAATACCACAGCCCAGCACCACCACACATGGTCTGATTTTTTTCTTTTTTTTCCATTGATTCATTCATTCATTGAATGATGAGGCTGGGGTTAAGTACCATTCATATAAAATACTTGAGTTGAAGATTTAAATGAAGAATTTTTTTCCTCTCTTTAATAAATACCAAAAAGGTCATTTCACGTTTTTCTAAAGGCCCATTCTAGGAATAATGTATAAAGAGAAAAATTAAAGAAAAGAAAAATGAAAATATAATCTTGAGAACTTTTACACCAAAAAAAGTGTAGAAAATATTCCCAGCTTAAATTACCCCATAAAACAAAGTGTTACAGTTTTTGACTATTCAATAAATATATTGGAATTTTTCCATCAAATCAATGCAAGAAAGAAAACCCTCTCATTATTAATGACTCTGATTTGAAATGTAAATTATTTCCACTTCAATATTTATTTTCTTACAAAAAAAAAAAAATACTTCAAACATTTTTATATAAAAGAAATAAAAAGAAATTCCCAATATATAATTTTTTTTTTTTTTTGGAAAAATTCGAAATGCTAATCAATTAGTGGAATTTTTCTATTTAAATCTTTCTTTAGATTTATTGTTTTTACTTTCCCCTCCTTTCTATTTGAGGTTTAGTTTGTGGAGTTTATAAAGGAATATGTTAAATATTAAAAAAAAAATTTTACACTCATAAATATTTCAATATCTTGTTATGCCCTTGATTTTGTTAATATTTGTTTTTGTTGTTTTGTTTTCGAATCATATAATAATGAAATTTGAGATTATGAGTGATATTTCCAATTCAAAAATTTATTAACCTCTCAGCATGAAAAATCATAAATTTATTTGATATTTTATAATGTTATGTTTAAATTAAAAAAAAATTAACCCTAGAAAGTTTTTGATAGATAAAAGAGGTTTGGAAAAATATTTGTCAAACTCTTAAAAATTACATGAATAAAGGAGTGCGATCAAAAAAAATCTTAACATAACGTATGGTGAATTAAATACAAACAAGTAAAACACTCTATTTAAAAATGACACATGACATTAACAAAAAAATTACATGACATTAACAAAAATCTTTTTATTTATCAAACATAAAATTGTTCGGATCAATTAATTGTTAAATTTTGTGAAGAAAACCCAAATAAAACCAAGAATGAAATGTTTTGATACTTTAAGGACATGGGATTAAAAAAAATCCTTTATCTACAAGACAGTAAACTTATATGAGAACAATATGCCAATTGCAAGAAAAAGTTGATCTTGTCGAAAATGCAGTTTACAAGACTCCAAACTACGCTCTAAATTAAAAAATGAAGTATTAGATGCCAGTGCAAAATCGTTTGGTCAATTGGGTACGAAATATAATTGTGACAAAAACACAATTAAGAAATATTTAGAATCTATAGAAGTACAGAAAGGGAAGGAAAGAACAGCACCATTTACCACCGAAGCTCAACAAAACGTAATTAAACATAGACTACGGGAGCTTTCCAGAAATTACTTTTCTTGCTCAACCAAAACATTATTTTGAGTCTTCTAGTCACGCCGCCACCGAAAAAGTTAAATTTATTCGTAAGACAAAGTTCCCAGGAAAAGTTTTGTTATCTTTAGCCATAATCAGTGAGCCATTTTTTTTTTTTAAAGGTAGATTAGCTGTGAATGTCCAAGTTTACAATGAAAAATGTGTGCCAGTACTTAAAAATTTTATAGAAAAATATCATCGAAAAAAAATATTTTTTTTGTCAGATTTGGCGTCCTCTCATTATGCGAAATCCACAATAGAAAACTTGAAAAATTAAAAAAATAGAATTTGTCCCAAAGGAAATGAACCCTCCAAATGTTCCACAATTGCGACCTATTGAAACTTTTTGGGCTAATTTGAAACGAAAAGTTTATGAAAGAGCATACAGAGCCAAAAATATTGACTCCCTAATTCTGAAAAAAAAATGGAGCTGAAAAGTATAAATACAAAAGGAATTCAGGCTTCAAAAAACTAAGAAAAGCATATTATCATATTATGATCAGTTTTTTAGTATTTTTATTATGTAACATTACGCATTGTTATTATTACATTTCCTAACTTCAGTTACGAATGATCTAAATTCTTAAGGCCCAACCAGTCAATTTTTCGACGCAACGTAGAATGAAGAAAAGTCGCCTAAAACATTTTGAACAACTAATCAAGAAAAGTAAACGTATCATATGGTTTTAAACATTCATTATGTAAATGAAAATCGTGTTCTTTGGCTATTTTGCTAAGAAAATAAATTACATTGTTCTCCAAAAAAAGTTACGTATCTGCGTAAAAATCTAATTTCAATAGATTTCTGCGATACGCTACCTAGAATTTTTTTTGTCACCGGCTATTTAGTAGAGTATCCAATTAATCGGGCATTCAAATTATTTGGTTTATTTGACAAATAATTATTCGAGGTTTTAAGTTTATCGGTTAATTACCGATTAACGTCAAATTATTCGATTAATCGAATTGTTTTAATAAGACGTATTAGACTTGTAAATAATACTATTTATAAAATTTAATCTAGAGACTTAATGTAGATAATATAGGGTCAATCTTAATCTATAACCCATTTGTTTCAATTATATAATATATTGTCATGTTCATAGCATTATTATTCTTGCAGGATCCAAAGAAAATAATATTGTCACAAGTTCAAGAATTTATAAAATTTGTATCTTTCAATGTCGCATTTTG
>MINK01006239.1:0-13197 GCA_001735545.1 Phormia regina
ATGAAAAATCCAAACATTTAGTTATTTCTACAATTTAAAAGTTAATTCTAAAACCATTCAGTTAATTTTATCAATTTTGTTTAATTCCACAACCATTAAGCCAATATTTTTAGTCCAGTAGTTTGTTAGTTTATTAATTCTCATTTAGTTCAGATATGAACAAATATAAATTAATAAAGTTGGGTTTTATTCAGTATTGTGGTACTAAGGAATATAAATAAGAAAATGATATTATATATATGATGAAATTAGTTCATATATATGATAAAATGGGATAATAAATGTGATGAAATGAAAAAATGGAATTATATATATATGATAAATTGAGATTATTTATATGATAAAATTGGATTACATATATAAAATGGAATTATATATATGATATAATTATTATATATATGATATAATTTGTTTATATTTATGATAACATGAGATTATTAAAATATAAAAACATGATAAAATTGAATATGGAACCATATAATGATTACGTACAAAAATACTTATTGTAACCTGGAATTATATATTACAATTTGCTCTTAGTTTATGGTCACCAGAACCATATTATTTCAAAGAGAAACGGCTGTACAATCACTGAATAGTTGTGGTGATCATGGTGTGACCATGTTGTTTTCTGCGTGTATATGTCTATTGGAGTTTTGCGATATATGAATACGAACAAATTTTAAATGAGCTGTGCTTACGAAATAAGTTTCTTATTACACTAAAATTTGCATATCTCAGAACAAGACATATTTTTTCATTTATTTTTTATTTTGTGGTTTTGTTTCACATATTTTTTTTTAATTTTTTAAACTTAGAACACAAATAAATTGAACACTTTTCGAAAAACACACAGCTATACCGTTTGCCTTCTAAGTAACTACTGAACTTATAAACAAAAATGTGTATTCAATAGTTATGCAGAAAATAAATATGACTAACGATAAAAATACAACAGTTATGTGAAATCAAATTATAGTCCAAAACAAAGATTTTATATTTAAGGAAAACATAAACATTTTCACATATAAACATTCAACAGTTGTGCAAAACAAAATATCATAAAAATATTGGCTAAATGGTTGTAGAATCAACTAAATATATAAAATTAACTTAATGATTGTAAAATTAACTAAATAATTGTAGAATTGACTAAATGATTGTATTTATTCATAAATATGATTTCATATAAACATATTTAAATACATATTATAATTCAAAGAACCATATTAAAATTCTGATTGTGGATAATCATTAAATGATTAAACAGAATCATAAACGTTGCTATCATGAACACAGTATATTTAAATCAACGAGAAAATGGCTATATAATCATTGAATAGTTGTGGTGATCATGCTGTAACCATGTTTTTTCTCTGCGTGTATTAGTGCACCATATATGATCGCTAAAATATTGTCAAATTTGGATAGTAAAATTTTTGAATCTGAGAAATAAATTAATAGTTCCGTTAATTCTAGGAATTTGAAAAAATTTCGAAAATATCTATATTCTCAATCATAAATTTTTTGATTTATCTATTTAATACTGGTCGAATCGAAAGAAATGTATGAAACCTCGTTAAAGAAAGAGACATTTTTCATAACATTTACAGTCCTGCATAATAACCCCATTATGTGTTTGTGTTGATGTTTTTAACGCATAGAAAAAATATTTGGTCCCCTGTCTAAGGTGTACCAGCCGATTTGGCATCACTTTCGGACTCTTTTAAACGATGTCTGCCAGTCCGTCCGTCTGGCTAGCTGTCCATGTAAACTTTGTGAACAAGTCTCAATTTTAAAGATATGTTGATGAAATTTGGCTCAAATAATTGTTTTGAAACAAGGACTAAGCCTATTGAAATTTCACCTAGTCGACATACAAAAGTCCTCTCGAATAGAGGCTTAATGATCATAAGTGTCAATCTTTATGCTAAATTTCATTAAAATCGATTCATAATTTACCATAGCTCCCATATAAATCCCTCTTCTAAAAATCACTTTAACGTGCATAAATCCCAAAGAAATGTCAGTAACAAGTTAATATTCGACAAAACAAGGCTTTATTATAGAGTGTGAAATTTTATGAGGCTCGGTTCACAAATTATAATAGTTCCATCTAAAAGGGAAATTTCCCTCCCCAAAATGAAATCATTTTCTATTCTATTCTATTTTCCTCCCCCAAAAGCATGCGCTAGATCCGTGCCTGCCTAAAGTGTCGAAATTTATATACATAAATATAAATATAAGCGTAATATTCTTTTTTCTATATATTTTTTAACACTTGGCAAAAGTATCGATCTAAAATTGGCCACTGATGTAATATGAGATCCCTTCCAGAATTTTGATGCACATGGTGTAGGATATCATATGGTCAGGCTTGATCGTCTATACCCTTCTATATCGTTCATTTTAACAACAATTTTGTTGTAGTAATTATACATTTGTTCTTAAATCACAATTATATTGTTAGCACAGCATGTTAAGCAATTGAATTAGAACCATATTATTGTTGTTGAAATTCTATGTGTAAAAAATGTGGCAACAATATACATATTAGTTTTTTGTTGATTTTTTTTCAGTTTAGTCTGTTTCTTGCATTAAGCTTGTTATGTGTCGGGTGTTAAAAATGTATATTTAAAAAAGTGAATTATTTAAAATAACCCTGTGGGAAATTTGTATCAATTGCAGTAATGAACCGGTCCCTCAATACCAGTTGAGTACCAATTGACACCTAACTTGTCACTTAAATTCCAATTGAGAACCAGTTGATACATACACACATGCTTGTAAAGTGTGTAATTTGCTACTCTCGCGAAATAACAATCAATGACTGAGTGGTTAACATTGAAGACTATCGAACAACATATGTTTCTCATATAAAGTTCCGGAACTGAGATCAGTCACTAACCCTGAGAACCTATCACGTAATTAGTTTTTAACCGGTTATTTTTATTCTTGGGTTACTATTACTAAAATTTTTGTTTTTAACAAATAATAATATAAAACATTTTAGAACGTAAGTAAGAAGTAATAATAATGTTTCCATTGTAAATTTTTTTAAGTAAATAGCACTTCTACCTAAATACTTAATATTTTTTATTTGCTGGATTTTATTGAAAAGAAAAAGAAAAAAATTCTAATTTAGTTTGTTTTCATTATGATTTCAATTTAGAAAGCAAACATGTATTACAATTCTCCCTAAAATTTCATTTTTTCTAAGAACATGAAATTTGCACCTTTAGTATTGTTTGTTAATAAATTTTATTTAGTTTTTCCTTTGAAATTAATTTATTTAAAACAAATTCATTTTATATTAAAGATCATATTTCAAATTTTATTTCCTCTTGCCATATAACTACGTAGGTATGTATGTGTAAGTGTCAACATTAATTTCCTTGTCCTGAAAACGAAGCTTATAAGCATACATATATACATACAGTTTTAAAATACCTTAACAGTAAACTAATACAACTCATACATGTGAAAGTACCGTTAAATTTATAACACTCTCCCTTTGTGTACATTTATATAACAGTATATTTTAAAAATTAACATGAATGCCGAATATTAACAGTAAAACCCTAGAACCCCATACTGTTAAATATTCTCTCTCCTTCAAATTTATATGTTTACAAACAGAGAGAAGCCAATAATAATAAAAGAGAACACTGTCATATAATTTACGAACAGCTCGTGCCCTCGTAAAAATGTTTGTTTACTTTAGGTTACAGTTATGGACTGGTTGTAATATCATGTAAAAAAAAAACAACAACAAACAGGAAAAGTGTGTGCAGCAGCAGGCTGATTAAATTGTCAGCTGTTTTTGCCACCACCAACAAGCAAACAAACATGTTAATGTTATAACAACAGCATGAGTTGCATGATGATGTTGTTTGTTGTTTTATTTTCCTGTTAATGCTTGTCGTGTGCTCTTTTAAATAACATTCGTTTTACTCATAAACACGATGTGTTTTCTGGTTTGTATATTTGGCGTTTGGCGTTTACAAAAATTTACTGTTGGAAAATTTAGTCATTTCACTAGCGCGTATTGAAACGGTTCAGCCATAACGGATACTTTTGCCGGTCAAAAATCTCTCTATATAGTTTTTTGTTTAGTTCTAGAAAAAAGAAAATTATCACAAAAGAAAAACAAAAATCTGTGTGTTGAATTTGTTTTTTTAGTTCTTTTACTTACATTCTTATAAGAAAAAAGTAAAATTTTTCTGCTATAAAAAAATAAAAAAAAGTAAAAATATTGCGAAGACAACAAAATCCCCCAAAAAATGAAAATAAGAAAAAAATGAAAAAAATGCATTTGAATAAAAATTTCAAAACTAGTGTGTTCTCATTATAAATTTGCTACATTTTGAAAATAAATTTAAAAAGAATTCGAGGTTAAACTACAAATAATTTATAAATAAAATTTGAAATAAATCTCTAAAAAAATTAAAAAGAAACAGAAATTAAAAAATAAAGATATTAATTACTGTCCATATATAACATAATTTTTTTGTTCAGTGTAATAAATAGTAAAAAAATATTCTATAAGAAATTTATGGCATTTTTAACGGTTTATAAATTTCAAAATAATAGCAGTAATTACAGTGTGAGAAAATTTTTGCAAAATTTATCATCATAATCTAAATTTGATAATGAAAATAAATTAAATAATTTAAATAATGCTAAATATAAAACATAAATTTTTGTGTGCTTTTGTTATTAATTAATTAAGTAATTGAATGAAAGAAAGAATTTGTAAACATCTAGCAATTATATACAAATTAAATACAAACAAGTGCAAGTTTCAAACAATTTAAAACCATAACAAAATATTTTACAAGTTATAAAACAAGCGTTTAAAAAAAATAAACTTTTTTTTTTAAAAAAGGCTTGTGTAAAGGATTATCTTTTCTGTTTGTGTGTGTGTGTGTGAGTATACATGTTCAAGTATCCTTAAAGCTAAACGTAGACGTTGTTTTCAAGCATCAACAACAGCAATAGCAGTAGAAGAAGACAAGTGTTGCTTATTGCTCATTACAAAGGGGATATTAAAATTATTTGAAAGTTCTGAAAAGTTTTACTTGCAGAATAAAAGGTAAAATATAAATTTATTTAAAAACTTTTTGATTCAGTTTTTTTGCAAAACTTTTATTGTAAGTTATTTAGTTATATGTATTTACTACTACTACTACTACATACAATTATTTTTGAATGTTGTGGTAAACAACAAAAAATATTGGATATTAAAAAGTTTTTTTGCAAGTAAAGAGTTTTCTATTTAGCTGTAGTTTTGAATGACCATACACCAGTTGATATTTATGACGTTTAAGTTAAGCAAACTTTTTGATTATTTGTCGGTTAAGTTGAATAGAATAACATATTGATTTAGTATTAACCCATTAAAAGCCATTTTAATATCCAATAGAAATATTTTAAAAAATCTTTGATTTTCTTATTGTCTACATATGAAATAAGCATAAAGGTTTAAAAAATGTGGAAAAAGTATATTATGTTCTCATAGCGAGGGTATGTATTTAATTAGGGTCGTGGTCAAGTTATGGGTGTTTCCAGAAGGATTTTTTTTAACAAAAATAAGTTAGTAAATGTCTTTATATAATATACTTAATGTAAAAGAAAACTTTATTGCCAAAAATAATTAATTTGAAAGAAATATTCGAAAAAAAAGAAAAAAATTAAAATATTGCCAAATGACGTGTTTTTAAATTTTGATCTATGGTGAAAAGTTATTACCTAAATTCTGACATATATAATCGAAATATCTGCTAAATTTGTTTTCATTATAAGACAATATTTATCAATTATTTATATTAATAATATAAAAAACACTGACGCTTTTTACATTCCATAAATATGGTTGCTTATACCGCTGTACTGGATCAAGCACAAATGACTTTGAATGGGTTAAGTTGTAATAAGTTTATTAGTTTTTAATACCTTCATAATTTCCAAATTTAATAGAAGTTTTACTGATTACTTGTCTTGAGATATGATTAAAACAAAATATTGACGGCAAGTAAACTACAGTTTGAAGTAGTTAATAAAATAATTGCTTAAACGTCGTTTGATACAAATTTGGATCTGATACGTATTTTGATAAAAAAGATGTTATGTTTAGGAAACCAAAGAATATAATCATGTATGTGATGGAAAACAAATTATAAAACGAATCGATTTCAAATCGAATTAAATTAATAAAAATTCAATTAAAATATTTTAATAATTAAATGTATTACTCAATGACTTTGGTAATCAAACAAAAGAAATTAAAATTTTACATTAAACAATTTTAAATCTCATTTATAAATAAAACGTAATAAATTATTTCATTAATTGCAATACAACATATAAAAAATTGTGCTACCAATTACTCAAATTATCATTTATTTTTTGATTAATTTGTTAATTGATCATTTTTTATTTTTTAGTAAAAAAATTACATTTTGAACAATTCAATAGTTTTTGCAATTAAAAATTTCATTGTATTTCGCTATATGTCATAAATTGTTTAATTGACCATATTTTTCAGATAAAAAAAAAAATAATTTATTTAAATTTATTTCTATTTTTCGCACATATCTTCGCTCCACATAGAGAACTCGAACTTATGTACATTAAGGCGACTCACTCCCTATGGAAAGAAAAAATGTCGTTTTGTTACCCCTTTAAAATTTAACTTGATATTTTTTATGTTAATATTAAGGTCACTCCTGGATGTATTTTATATACCTTCTAAATATCTTTTAAATGATAGTACATTTTTATCTGTTTCTGTGGAAAAAAATACAAAAAAAGATAAAAAACTGGAAAATAGACCTTTTTGAAAAATTGGCCAGCTCACAAGCGGTCAGCTTTAGAACCGAAATATTTTGGGGAACATCATAAAACATATCAAAGCAAATTTTGAGAGGGGTAACAAAGTCACTTAATGTACATAAATTTATTAAAAATTAAAATAGATTTTGAACAGAGCACAGAAAAAAGCAAAAAATAAAACCAATCATCAAATATGTTAGTAAATAATTCATTAAATTAAAAACTTGTTTTAATTTGCACCTCTCACCAAAATAATTATATTAATTACTAAAAACTAAAAAATTAACAAAACAGAAAAAAATTTCCAATTAAAAAATTAATTAAATCTATTAAGTGGATGATTGAATGTATTAAATATTTAAAAGAGAAGTAAAATATAACTAAAATTTAATTCTTATTTCAATATATTTATTAAATTTTAATGCAAAAACAACAACTGTGTTTATTGAAAAATGGAAGACCAACCAATTTATCATCAAATAACACGCAGGGGATACTATGCAAGTTTTGAAGATAAATTACAATAAAAGACTTTTGCTATTTTGATATCAAGTATTAACAATTAATCAATTAACAAATATATATTCAATTAAAAACTTGTTCAAAATTTCACCTCTCACCAAAATGATTATATCAATTACTAAAAACTGTAAAAATTAAAAAATTATTTGCAATTAATTAAAACAATCAAGTAGATGATTGAATGAATTAAAAATATGTATAAGATATAAAATCATACTAAATGTTAGTTTTATGTAATTTTTACTTCAATATATTTATTGGATTTTGATGAAAAATTTTGTTGAAAAAAACAAACACATATTAAGATGAATTTCTATGAATATTTATGTGGATATGAAGTATGATAACGATTTTCTCATCTTAAATAAAATTTGTTTCATTTTAAGGTATCGCTTCTAAAAATTTTAGTTCTGACAGTACCTTTCATGAGCTAGATTAAAATGAAAATATGTCCCTTTCTCAAGTTTTTCGTATTTTTTATATTTCTGCAAAAAGAGCAATATGAAAATTTGTTATCGCAAGCAAGGACTTCAAATGCGAGCCGCATTTAATGACGTAACAAAAATTTAGGACCAGGGTCAAATAAGTAAAAAATTTTGCAATTTTCAAAAAAAAAAAAAAAAAAAAAAATGAATTTTTTACACAAATTTAAAAAATTGGGACCAAAACAATACAATATAGCAGTTATACCGAAACGAGCTTTTCTGTTTTTATACCCTTCACCACCATAAGTGGTATTATGTGTTTATGCAAATATTGTAATGCAGAGAAAGAATCCTTAGACCCAAAGTACTATTCGATTCAGAATCACTTTCTGAGTAGATTTAGCAATGGACATTGCTAAATCGACTCAGAAAGTGTCCATCTATTAGGTTGGCTTGCTGGCTAGCTATCAAAATGTGCGCATTTTTTTTGCATAATTTGATAAAATTTGGTACATATTCCCTCTTCTACATAAGGACGAAGAAATTTTTTGGACTAATTTGGATCTGGTCCTAAATTAAACCCGCGTTCTAAAGTCATTTCTAAAGATAGCAAATTCTTATATGAATAAATCCGAAAAACACGAAAAAAGGCCCGATTTTCATTTTTATCTAGCGCATGAAAGGATAATTTTAGGACCAACATTTTGAGAAAAAAAAAACTGTTCACGTTTTTGAGTTATAATTTTTAGAAAAGTCTGCGTACAGACATTTTTCAACATGTCTGAGTCGTTCACGCTTTCGAGTGTTCATGTTTTCGCGAGTGCACTGTAGTTATAGACAAAATAAAAAAAAAAATAACGATGAACATCGCAACTACTCGCATACTTTATTAAAAGTATGCCATATTTTTATAGCAATATCTCTTAAACCAAAGCTGTACACAATATAAAATCAAAAACAAAAATAAGTATGATCGACACATTTCACTTTCTCTTTTAGATAAAATTGAAATTAGGCTGACGCAAACAAAATTGAAGAGGTATAATAGACTCAATCAAGCCGAATATAATATTTTTACTTCTTAATTCTTTTAATAAATTAAAGATTTAAGAACATTCTAATATCATGAATTCTACAAAACGTTTTGATAACTTTTGCAATTTCCAAAGTCCTTTACTCATCACCATTTAAATAATATAAAAATTTTATTGATGTACTATATATATGGTTTTTCAAAACTGTTTAAGAACTTTACTGATTGTGTTGAATCTATTCCCACAATTCAAGACGATCGTCACTCACTCTGTAGTTAATGTTTCAAATACCGTAGCTTTTTAGGAAAAGAAAAGAATCCCTTATTACAAAAACCATTATATATTTCTTTTAAAAATAACATTGATTCTTAAAATACCTCCTACAATTTTTAAATGTAACATAAATAACATATTAACTTAAATAAATGTATGTCTTCAAAAATACTAAAATGTCAACTTAAGTACCATCATGGAGATGAATTGGACTCTTAATATATCAATTATTAATGGTGATATAAATACTAAAAATAATCAATCATAATAAAAATAAAATGTCTTAATGACAAAAAGCATTGAAGTCTTTATTAAAAAAAAAACTTGCTCAAGAATAAACACATAAAACACATTTAGTAGAGTTTAATATTGCAATCAAAAAATTTAAAATGCATTTATTTAAGGGAGACATATTTTGGTTTAATAATAATTTAAGTCGAATACTTATTAATAACTAAAAATTAAAAAAAAGAAAATAGTAATAAATATAAAAGCAGCAACATATTTAAAGTCTTATATATAAATAAAAATATATATAAAAATTATTTCATAAAAATTCAAATTTAATTAGTCTCGTAACAAATTTATTACATGACTCCCATCATTTTAACTGACCTTGCTTATCAGACCATGCACTTTTATTACACAATTTTTGTACATTTTTTTTTCTTACTAGTGTCCCTTATCTCCTTTTAATGGTCTCTTAAAAAAAAGCTATTGAACTTTGAAAATGTTAATGTTAATAAAAAAATATATATATTTTATTATTCATTATCAATTATAATTCAGACAAACAGCTGCAATATTTATAGCATACGATTGTCCTCTCTGCTATTGACTACAAAAATGAACAGTTTTTGTTTTTTTTTATTCTTCCTACAATTTGTTTATTTATTTACACTGTGCTCAAACACAGTTACACAAAACAAAACAAAAAAAAACCCACATTTAACCCTCTTCTTTTGAATGAATTTGTATGTAAAGCTGCAATAAAAACACTAAATAAATATTATAAAAAATATTGAAAAAGTACATGGATTAACCAACGTTAAATACTCAACCGTAAGGCAAATAGTAAATAATCTAGGAAAGGGGAACGAAGAAGCCAGTTAAAAGAGTAATTGTAAAAATATGAACATTGCAGCAGGAATCTTTATAAATGAAATGTTGAAATGTTTATTTAAACAACTGTTTTTTTTTGAAGAGAAGTGGGTGGAAATTGAATTATAATCAAATGCACAAATGTAAATAGTTAATTAATCATACAACTGATTTTTACACAAACTTTTTTTTATAGACTTTCCATTTTAACTCTATTTTTTATTTTTTATTTACTTCGTTTTTTATTGATATTTTTTATTGGCTTTAACAGCTAAATAAATAGACTAAGAAAATTTTGTTAATGAAATAAGAGAAGGGAGGGGGCTAACCTTTAAATGGATTAAGTGTGTAGGAAAGGTGATGAAGGGTTTATTAAAAGATGATTGATTTGTTTTCAATTATATATTTTGTAAGGATTTTGTATGTTTTTTTATGAAGTAAGGATAATAAGTAATAATTGGTGAGGTTGCATTTTTGGTATGATTGATTTGCCTTTTTAAGGTAAATAAAATAAACTTTAATACCTTTTCAACTCAATATTTGAGAATTGAAATACGAATTTAATGTTGGTTTATTGAAAAAGTAAAAAAATACCCAGCAAAATCTTGGTAATGGCATGTAGTTACGATGCCTTTACATTTCAATGATAACATCATACTTTCTGCACTCCATGGAAGTAGATTAACAAGCAAATATTTTAAACTGATATGTAACCAATTAATAGAGACCAGATTTTTAGAAATATTATTTTTTATCGGTAAAACATAAAAGTACAAAAATTACTTGTTTCGTTATGTCAAACGAAAATTTAATTTCAACAATTCAGTTTTAAGTTATAGTCTTCAATTTTAATATATGTTTTCAATAAATAACTTTTTAAAAAATATATCATCTATTTATTTTTCCATCTTTCAGTACTTATTTATAACCGATAATGTAATTAGT
The DNA here is from genome assembly GCA_001735545.1 of Phormia regina. Taxonomy (NCBI): domain Eukaryota; kingdom Metazoa; phylum Arthropoda; class Insecta; order Diptera; family Calliphoridae; genus Phormia; species Phormia regina. The sequence continues at coordinate 11,135 of MINK01006239.1, forward strand.
TACTATTCACTTGGATAATAATGACTTCTGCAATACTTTAAAATTAATTAGTTACTGAATAGCTTCAAAGTAATTAGTTCCTATAAAGATGTCTAACTAATGACTTTCTGTAATGCTTACCAGTAATAATATACTGTAAGTAGTTGCCTCTAATGACATCACCGTGTTAAAATAATGAGTTATTCATCCAATACATATGTAGTGAAGACCCATTATATTAACTTCTTAACTCATTACATGGTAAGCAAAGCTTTTGCTGGGTCTATGAACTGTTGTAATTTTTGAGTCTTAAAAATAATATTTTCCCTGCATTAAATTTTGAAATAATTTGTATAATGTTTTATTTCAATTAAGATACCTTTGATTAATACCTTTAATATTCTTCACCATCTAACCGGAAAATAAAAAAATCCGCCTTAATGTATGCTTTTATACCATTTACAAATCTAGACTTTTTTAAAACTACGAAAATTTTAATACGAAAAAAAAAGAAATTAAGAACTCAACAAGGATTGCTTTAAAACAACGGTTCTCAAATGGAGGTCCGCGACCCACAAGGGGTCCGTAAGTATATTTCTGAGGGGTCGCGAAGATATATTGAAAAATATTATTAAACACACAATTTTTTAATAAAAATATTATGTAGAAATTTTAAATAAAAATTATATTTAAAGCCAGAATATTTTTAAAAATGGAGACATTTTTATACTAGAGCATTGTAATGTCAAAAAGATGGTCGCAAAGCAATATCTTGTGAGAACCCCTGCTTTAAAACAATAAACAACAAATATAATTCCATCTATATATATAAAAGAGTAACGTTACTGACTGACTGATTCATCATCCCACAGCCCAAACGGCAGAAGCTAGAGAGACGAAATTTGGAACGTTTTTAGATCGAAAAACAAAAGATTTTTGGAAATTCGAATGTTTGGGGGGAAAAAAGGGTCAAAACGGGAAAAATCGGTAACCTTATAACTTGTAAACTAATAATAATAATACAAAAAAGGTTGTACGGCTATCGTTATTCATTTAAAAAATAATTGGACAGGTGTCTGGTACTTTTTTGAAAATCGGCTGTATTAGGGAGAAAACGAATAAAAACTGTATTTTAATGCTTTTTACCATATGTATCTTTGAAACTAATCAACTTGCAGATAAAGTTTATGTCGAATTCATAACTTCTCGAAAAATAAGAAATACAAGTTTGGTACTTTTTGGAAATTCAAACGTTTAAGTGGTAAAAATTGTATCTATTTTTGGTACTTTTTTCATAAAACATTTTTTATATTTATTGAAATGTTGAAATGAGGATTACAAAGTAGGATATTATTACAATTTAGAAATTTATTGGAATAGAATTTTTGATAGGTGAAATAAGTAAAAAAGTAGGTGAGGAAAGTACCAAAAAAAGGGATAAAGCGGGATATAACATTTTATTTAAACTTAATAATGAATTTTCAATTACATAGAAGCATGAAATTAAGAAAATGTAGTCCTACATAGATAAGAATTCACAAGAGTGGATTTTTGGTACTTAAATATTACATGATCCTGTAGGTAAGAATTCAAGAGGATGGACTTTGTGGTACTTTTTCTTCTTCTATTGGTACTTTTTGCGTTTTCTGTAATATTTAACATAGAAACATGAAATTAAATACGCATGGTGCGATGTTGGAAAGAATTCATAAGGGGGGACTTTGTGGTACTTTTCGTTATTCAAATGGTACTTTTTGAATTTTCTATAGGTATGAACCTAGAAACATGAAATTAAGAATATGTGATCTTTTGTTAATAAGAATCCAGAAGAAGGGACTTTGTGGTATCCTTTTGTTATTTTAATGGTACTTTTTGAATTTTCTAGAATTATGAACTTAGAAACATAAAATTTGGGATATATGGTCCTTAGTTAATGAAAATTCATAAGGAGGTACTTTTTTGTTATTTAAATGGTACGAGGTGCTAAGTGATTGATAAACCATAAGAGTGAACTTTGTGGTACTTTTTTGTTATTTTAATGGTACTTTTTGAATTTTGCATATTTATAAACCTAGAAACATGAA
>MINK01006248.1:0-11052 GCA_001735545.1 Phormia regina
ACAAATGTTCTCCCGGAATAGAGTTTTAACACTCAAAAATACCTTAGAAATTAAAATAAAATTCAATGAAGATCGGTCCATAATTTACCATAGCTCCCATATAAACCACTCTTTCGAAAATAACTTTAACGTGCATAAATCCCATAAAAATTTTAATATTAATTTAATATTCGACACATATAACATTTATATAAGTATAAGTAACAGTGCAAAATTTAAGGGACCTTAGGGATTTTAATAAATTGATATTCTTTCCAACAACATAACATAAGTAAAGGATATTTTGTGAAAAGATTTTGGATTAAAAAAACTTACCTTTCTTGCATTTCTTTTGAATGGTTCGTGTTTGATCGCAGGCTGGATCACCCTTCTTAAGGGTCAACGTTCTTGAGCGAGTATTAGTTTTAGTGTCACATTCAGTCCATGGATTTTTGCCATAACGACACGAAAGACCTTGAAATAAAAAAATAATATACATATAAAATAAATCCAATACGGAAATCATATGATATTAAGAATCGAAAACTTCTATTTTTTTTTTACTTTTTTTTTTTTTGTAGGTTTTATATCTTATTAATCTCTACAGACAAACTTTAAATTTATCTAATCCCTATAAATATAAATATTAACAAATAAATATAAATATTACCTTTATACATGTGTATTTAAACTAAAGTTAATAAATATTAACAGTTTAAGTATAAAATTTCTTACAAATTGTTTATTTAGTTTCTTTTTGTAAAATATTACAGTCATGTTTTGTTTTTCTATATTTTATTGCCATGCAGCTGCTATAAATTTTAGATTTTAAGGTTTATTGTATACAATTTATCTCTTATTTGTTCTCTGTATAAAGTCGGTAAAAGATTTTTATGTGTTGGTCATTTCCTATTTCCGCTTTAGACATTCTTCTTGTATTAAATTTATTTATTTTTTATTATTTTTCTCTTTAATAAAGTTGTCTGTGATTTTCTCTTTTATACTCTACTGTCACTATTTTAGCTTTTTTTTATGGCAGTTTTATAGTTGAGCTTTATATTTTTTTATTTGTCTTTTTCTTTTATTTTAAATCTTTTCTTTGGACATGTAATTCATTATTTGAATGGTGGTTAGATGGTTGGTTGTTGGTGGGTTGGGGTGGTGGTGCGGCGTTTGTGTGAACAGCTTAAATAGCCTTTGGTGTTTTATTATGAAGCAACAAATTTAATGGTAAAAATTTTATATAGATGTGATTTTAATGTGACTCAGAAAATGTAAAAGTTAGATTTTTATTTCGTTGAAGGATTAGTCGGTAGATTTTAGTTGTATAAAATAAATTAGAAGATGAAAAAAGATAAATAACGTAAATAAATCTCTTTTGTTTTTAATATTATTTTCTTTAATGTTTTCTTTTCAGCTTCAGCTGTTTTAAGAAGAAAGAGTTGGAGGATTTTTGCTTTTGTGTAAGCAAGAAGAAATAAAAAAGAAATGATTTCAGGTGAGAGTGAATTTTATATCTTTGTTTTAAATGTGTTTTGCCAAGAAACAATTTGTAGAGAATTACTTATAATGAAGTACTTAAAGTATTTGTTTGGTTTTTTTCTATGTAACATAAAATTTTAAATTTAAATTAATGGGAAATGTTTAGAAATTTTTAATGATACGGGCTAATCCTGGTTTTGAGACATAAAATTTGCCCCGCACAACTCGAGATTGATTTGAATAGTTTTGTTTAACACTCTGAATTCTATTTATATAAAACATACGAAGTTTAATCAACTAGCAGTCATATCTAATGCAGTAAAAAAATCTAATTTAAAATTATATTAGAGCTTGGTTTCCTGTTAATATATAATTACCTATATTTGAGGTAATATGCGTTTGTACCGATGTTTGTAACGTACGGAAAAACTTGTCGGTCTAGTATACTCTGAATTACTTTTCGCCTAGCAGGCTGTCTGTCCAACTAAAAATTGTGAACAAAGTACCCAGCAACAACTTTGCCATATAATGGTTAAGAAGCTAATATAATGGCTCTTCACTACATACACATTAGATGAATAACTAACTCATTATTTTAACATGGTGATGTCACTAGAAGCAGCTATTTATTATCTATTTTTACTTAGATGTCTTAATAGGATCTAATTTCTTTGAAGCTATTCAATCACTCATTAATTTAAAAGTATTATAGAAGTCATTATTAGCAAAATGAATAGTAACTAATTACATTATTAATTACAAATAAGTACTGAAGTATGGCAAAATAAACATCTGTTAATATCTTTTAAATTTATTTATTGAAAACGAATATAATTTGACATTGAATTGTCGAAATGAAATTTTTGTTCGACATAGAAAAAAAAAGTAATTAATTATAATTATCTGCATATCAGGTTATAAGTAAGTAGTTACTAATCTACATTCATGTAGTGCAGATAATATGTTGTTATCATTGAAACGTAACTGCATCTGTAATTATATTCCACTACCAAGTTTTTGCTACGTGGATGAACATTATTTGGAATTGTAAATTTTCTTGTTATCACAAAACTGAGTTTGTTGAGTATAATTATGCACCAGCAGAATGTATTACGTATTTTCCGTGTCGTCATAAATTTTGATAAAAATTTGCACGAAGAGTTATTTTTATACAAGAACGAAACCTAATAGGTTAATCGGTTATGATGGATTCATAATTTTATCTAGACCCATACAAAAGTCCTCCCAGAATATGGGTTTAGTGATCATAAATGAATTACACAAGGCAATAATTTAAACAAATCTTCTTTGCATTGGATTTCTTTAAAGTATTTCTCTATGTTTAAAATCTTTATCTTTTTTAACTTTATTTTTAATAGAATGCAGAAGTTGGTCGAAGCGGCTTTATAGGGATAACCAGTACACCACAGGTTCGATAAGAACCAGTACTCCTTAAAATTTTATTGAAATATCTCTAATTTTATTGAGATATCTCCAACGTTTTAATGGTTCCACAATTATGTGCTAAGAAAGCTATTTTAAACCACTGTAAACAGTACGCCTGATTTCCAATTAGATTATCACGTACATTTATACGCTTATAGATTCTCTATTAATGATTTGCATTCCTTACCAGGGGAAATTTGAATTCCTGGAGCAACTCCACTTAAATAGTTTTAACTTGGATTGTTCTCACGTTTAAGAATTATTTTTGCAGGTTAATATATATATTAAAAAGTAAATAGTAAAAGATAAAATTTTCAAATGGATATTTTCCAAAGTTTGTTTCTGTTGAAACCTTTAAATAAAAGATATTATATTGCAAGGATTCTTAGCTTTAATTTAACATCCATATTGGGTTGATATAATATTCGTAAATATTTTATCAATATTTTTGAAGTCCTTTTGTACGTAGTTTTACTGCATACGATTACTAGCTTCTTGTATATATCGATTTATTTATCTGTAAAAATCAGCTACAAAATCAGATCTAAGCTCACAACACATTTTTCAAAACTTCCAGAGAAATTATGTTGACTTTAATAATTTAGTTTTATAAATTTAACCATTTATCTTCTAATTAAAATATTCCTTTCGTTGAAAAAAAAGTCACAAGAATTCATTACCGTTTGACATTTTTAAGTTGATGTCTGTATAAAATATTTATTCGATTTTTATGTTTGATAAAAAAAGCGAACAAAAAATACCTACTTAAATAAACTATAAGTGTAAGAGTTTATGTTTTTCTCATGCCATGACTTATATAAATTTCCATTTATCTTCAAATAGACTTTATGCTCTTTAAATATTAAAAAAAAAAAAGAAACTGAAACGAACTCACTTAGACATTGACTCCTACTAGTATTTGTAAAAGAAGAAGGAAGAAAGGACCTTCTAAAGGAAACAAACATTTGATATGCCAATGCTGTATAAAGTAAATTATTTATTCACTCGTTTACTTTGCATACTTAGTTGACGTTGATGATGCCACTCGTTGTTGTACATAACAAAATAGTACTTTGAGCCTTTACTTACCGTCATTCTTTGTGCCACGTTCATTGCGTATTAAAATCTCATGATCATCTTCTTCCCAGATTTCACCCTGTGATGATGTTGTTGGCTGTGTTTGTTCACCAACTGGCAGAGCTAATGGTGTCTCTTGTACTTCTGTTGTGCCGTATGCTAAATGTGGCAACATTGACAATGAGGCCAATGCCACCACTATAAATGTACATACTGATGATGTTGTTGCAAGTTGATTATGGTGGCGGTAATGATTCATTTTGTCACTATATTGTAGCTTTAGATTTTTCTCTATTTGTTCTCCTTGATGTCCTTGTTTAAGTCTATGGGGATTTGTAGTTATGCAAATGTATGGATTGTATGTTGTAAGCGTAGTAGTATTATTGGTCGTTGTCGTGGTTACTAATGTTGGTAGAGTAACGTTGCCAGTACAGATGCTTATGCTGGTTGTTGCCGATTATGATGGTAGTGATGATGATGATGACGTTATTGTTGGCGGCAATGCTTTTGATTTAGTCAAAAGTAAATGTTATGTGTATGTGACCTGCCACACAATACGTAAATATTAAAGTGATTATGGAGCGAGTATTTAATATTTTTTTTTTCCTTTTTTATTTTTGCTTTTGCTGTGTAAAAACTGTTGGTATTTGAAGTGAATCCTGCAAGCATAGAAAAAAAAACAAGTGTAAATATAAAGCAGAATACAGCATACAATTATTTATAATGAAATTCAAATTAATAATACAAAAAAATTAAAAAGGATGACGATGTCAAAAAGGAAAAGAGAGAGAGAGAGAGAAAAAAAAGGAGAAAAAGAAAATACATCAATACAAAACAGACAAATTTAGATTTATTACATCATTATATATGTATGTATGTAAGGGTTGCTTTAACAATATTTGCTGAAATAAAGAAAGACATTTAGATGATGTCTTTGTATATTAATTCAAGCTGAAAATTACAATGCAAATACCAGTTATAATTATATTTCTTTGTAGGAAAATAAATAGAATATTAAAAATTCTTTTATTTATTTTGGTAGAATCTTGTAAAGCAATTTTAGAATTTGTAAATTTTTAATATAACTGTTATACCACAAAGCCGCAACCTTAAAAATTAAATTATTATGTCATTTGCTTCACAAATATTTGTTTGACCACAATTATTTCTACAAATATTTGAAAAAGTATAAAAATCTTTAATACATATTGCCGAATGAGTCATAATAATAATAATAATTTTATTTGCATTAATAATACTCATACGCACTAGCATACAGTTTTATAACTTCTTTTATTTTTAATTTAAAATGCAATAAATGTCTGATAAATTTAAAAATGTCATTAACTTTGTGAATACGTGTGTAATTAGGAAAATAATTAACATTTTTTTAACTTAATTTGTAATTATAAAATTCAAATATTATTTTAAATAAAGAGTTTTTTAAGAAAATCGGCTTAATACCTCCATAACTGTTGACCATGTTAATTAGTAATATAAAAAATGACTACAACAAAATTTAAGTTAGAATTTTTTGAATGATTTTTTAACAAAATCAGTCGCCTTTTCCAGAATATGCTTCAATATACACAGAAAAATATTAAAAATTATTTTTTAAATAAAATTTTTTACTAAATTTGTGTTGGAGCTTAATTATATTATTTATTAGTATAATTAATTTTCTTATTGGTATAAATTTATATTTTAAATAAATTGACAGTTCTTACAAAAGAATGTAGAAATAAAATAAATTTAACTATATTTTCAACAATCTTCTGCTCATTATGTCTTTTTAAGAAAAAGCAGTAATAATAAAATCAATTATTGTAGTTGTGATTGTCATTTTGATGATTAGAGCAAATTCAATTAAAAATTAATTAATATTACCAATTTCATAATTGAATTCGATTTTTACTTTTTTCTGTGTACAGTGCAAATTACTTAACAAATTGTGATTTGTTACTAGAATGGTACTTATATATTATGCTGATCGACACTGTTTTTCAACCGGTTTTTTTAGTCAATGTGCTGTCGGATTTTTCAAAATATTCATTTTTCGAATGTCGAATAGATCGGTTTTCTTAATCACAAAAGGCCGCTTTTAAAATTAGCATTTTATTTTAGAAAACCTGTACTAAATAGTGATATTTGAATCGAAATTTGGGAGTAATTTTTTAAATATTTATATAGAATGATTTTTAATGTTTCAAAGATATAGTTTAAGGTAAAATTGATATTAATTTAGCTGGATTAAACAAATAAATTGGTAATAATTATTTTGAATGAAATTTTAATGATTTTGGAACTAATCAGGATTATTGGAACTATTAAAATTAAATTATATATTTTTACACTAATAATTCTGTTACACTCTTATTCTGTGTTGCCGGCCTTCGGCTGGGCTTAAGGACTTTATCCTCTGGGTTATCAAGCACCGGTATCGATAAATTAGCTTTTTTGAATATGAGAGAAAACTTTTTATTCCGCTATTTTTATACAAAATTTAAATTTTCTTTCCAAGAAGTTGGTTAATATGATCGTGTTATGTATTATTAAAAAAATTATTTTTAAATGCTTTTAAATGTCATACAATTAAGATAAGACAGTTATTAATAAAGACAGTCAGATAAATATATTAAAATTTTAAAGGGTTATATCTCGTTAACCGCAAAAGAGCATCACTATAATCTCAAGTAAATGTACTCTTGAAGCAGTCTCAAAATAATTTTAAAATCAATACAATGATCTTGATTTATGCCACATTTTTACATCCCATTTAGATGTGTTTAACGAATTTTCTTCGTTTTTTAAAGATGTTTTCAAAAAGTTTCAACTACAGACGGTACAATTGAGACAAGTTTCCTATAATTTAGTAGGCATTTTCAAAAATAATTGTATTTATTATTGATAATATTATTATTGATTTTTCTGTTTAAGAATTGTAGTATTTTATAGAAATATTAATTTCTGCACTTTTCTGAATTTCAAAAAGTGCAACCCGATTTTTTTAAAATACGTACTATTTGAACTATTCGAAACCCGATTTCTTCAAAAAGGCAAATACCTTGTATCCAAATTGACCGAGAAAATCTGTTTAATAGTTTACAAATCTTGTAATGTAATTGAAAATTATATGAACTAGACGGGGATGTGAAAATACACTATTTCGATTTAAAAGCTCCCTAAAAACAGAATTTTTTGCAACTTTTAAGCCGTTTATTTTTGAACTTGGAAAACATATCGGTTTTATTTAATAGATAACTTTGTTTTTCAAGTATTTGTAATAAAATTGTTTACGAATATTGAAAAATCTAGAAAACTAGTACTAAAATTTTTCAAAATGAAGTTATTAAATTACAAATGGAAATATGAAATTAATGTCACATGTTAGTCTGTTTTTATTAAGAAGGTGACAAAAATATTTGAAAGTTCTTATGCACATAATATTTTGCAAGCTAAAAAATTGTCAATGTCAGAGGTACCCTGTTTTGAGACCTAATAGGTTCATTCCAGATGGAAACTTTTTGCTACCACTAGTGAAAAATTTCATGTAAATCTTATCAGCCGATTAGAAGTAACAAAATTTATTTCAAAAAAATTTTGATCCTGACACACTGTGCAGTGCATTATCAGTTAAAAAGTGAATATATTCGGGTACATTACAGTTAAACACTTTGATTGCAATTGTATTGTTTATAACGTTAAATTGTCTTAATCAGTTATTTTAAATTCGGTGACTACATTAAGCGGAGGTCCGAATATTTTTCAGTATATTTGCTTCACATATGATCTTAAGCATAAAAGCAATAAAACAGCTCTTAAATTTCCTTTACCAATTTTTAATTTAGAAAATAGTTTTCAGTTTGTGTTTTAACTCGTTAAAATACGTATTCTTTAAACGTACACAGAAAAAAAGTAAAAATCGACTTCAATTATGAAATTTGTAATATTAATTAATTTTTAATTGATTTTGCTCTAATCATCAAAATGATAATAATAACTACAATAATTGATTTTATTATTACTACTTTTTCTTAAAAAGACATAATGAGCTGAAGATTGTTGAAAAACTAGTCAAATTTATTTTATTTCTACATTTTATAGGAAAAAAATATTTTTTTTTATATTCTTGTAAGAAATGTCAATTTATTTATAATATAAATTTATACCAATTAGAAAATAATTATACTAATAAATAATATAATTAAACTGCAACACAAATTTAGTTAATACTTTTATTAAAAAGAAAATTTTAAATATTTTTTTGTGTGTAGAAATCACTGTATTTAAGTTGAAAGATGTAATCATTCTGCCACCCTGTATTATTTGAATAAATTTTTAATACTCATTTTTTAATTCTATAAAAAACAGTTAAAAAATATGTTCCTTTTTAAATTGTAATTTCATAAATAATGCTAAAAATTCCCAGTAGTATTTATACATACATAATTTAACACAAACAACAGATACTACTTACATACATATGTATATGTACATTGTACATACACTTATATACAACAAAAAACGAAAAAAAACGAATAAGAAAGAACATAAACAAGATTTAATAACAAAGAACAACTTGTGAAGTGAAAAATTGTTTAATAAACAAACGTTAATAACAAAAATAACTACAACAAAGAATACAACTGCCACTAAATATTTCCACCATGAATCTGACGACTTTAACAACATGAAAAAATTAAAAAAAAGAAGAAAAATGTGCGGTAAATTTTTATTTATAGTCTTTCTGTAGTTGTACACATAGCTGGCAGTTATTATAGTGCATTGTTTTAAAACTATGATGAACCTCAACCATAACAGCAACAACAACATCAAAAAATAATAAAAACAAACAACAACATATTTCCGGTTTATAGACTTTACAGACATATACCACACATACTTTTAAATATATATTTTTTTTCTTCTTTATTTTCCTCTAGAGTTTTATACATTGTCTGCCTTTGTGTTAGTAAGTTTAAATGTATTTACATACTGTAGGCAAATATATACAACTATTTAAAAACTTTTTTCTTATACACACAAACAAACTGATGATATTTGCTTTTGTTTTTTGTGCCTTACACACTAGTGTAAAATAAACACTATTTTGTAGCAAAGATAAAAGTTGGAAAAAAAGAGAGCAAGCACCCACACTCAGACATGTTTATAAAAATGTTTTCTTTTTTTATACACATTTTTCTATTTGCTACAATTTTTAAAGTACAACGCACATAAGTAGATAACAAAAAATTCTAGAAATAAACAAAATGTAACTAAACAATTTAGTTTAAATATGAAGGGATGAGGGATTGATGTTATTTTAACAAGGGAATAAAAAGAGATGAGTCACAATCCCCATTAGCTAAGGGGGAAGTGGGGGTAGAATGCTAGGAGACAATAGCTTTACTTTTAAACCATTAAATTTATTTCAACAAAATTTCACAGGTTTTGAGTGTAGGGTTTTCTGATTTGATTTTGAGGAGAACAGGTCCGGAAAATAGTGACTGGCCCTCCAAATTTATGCATTTTTATTATCTGACAGAAAAATTATTAATATAAATTTCAATACAATTTTTAGTCTCTTTTCTTTTTTAACTCTAAAATATTATTTACAAAATTTTAAATAATATTGAGTATTGAATTAAACCCCTTAAAAAATTCAAGTTGGAACTTGGCAAAATTTACTCAATGATAAATTTGCTATTTGTTCTAGACTTTATTAATTTGTTAATGTTTTCAAAGGAAATCTTAATACTAATGCGTGTAAAATATATTCCCAGGAGTTTGAAGTTAAACCTTTGTAAATTTTGGATTTTTTTTTTTTATTTTTCTGTAAAATCCTCGAACAAGGGTCGACTTAAAATTATTTTAATTATATATCCAAATAACCTTCCTGGCGGACATGGTAAAAATTTTTCGTGCACCTGAATCAGTTGAGAAATCCCGAGTTGCAAAGACAGATTATGTCTGAGTAATTTCATAACGGATATGGTATAAAACTAAAAGTCAAATTCTCTAATAATTAAAAACTATGTATATAAATCATATACATATGTATATGTTTCTCCCCTCTCAAAAATTTACACCCACTTTGACATCAATACACATTTTAAGTACAATTTGCAGACATAACTATTTATCTACATACATATGTACATATGTAAGTGTACATGTCCTTATATAGTCTTGTGTACACTAGTGTTGTACAACTTTCACATTCTCATTGAGACTTATATTCATACATAAATTTATAGACAGTTTTATTTCTTGTTTTTATAGTTTTGTTTATATTTGACGTTTTTTCATCTTTATTTCTATTTTAGTTTGTCTTTGTTTTTGTTATTGTTTCGTTTATTTATGCATAATTTGTAGCCTAAAGGTAACAACACAAAAGTAAGACTGGAAAATGAATGTTACTAACATAATAATACTTAAAAAATATATATATTAAAGAAAAATTTAGTTACTTGTCAATATAGTACGACTTAAAGAAGCCTTCATATAGCCCTCGACATATATTCACAAAGAAGTTTAGTAAATAAGTTTTAATCCAATATAATTGAAAAAGTTTTACTAAATACTACAATCAAAACTCCAAGAGGTGGAAAATGAAAATGTGCAATTTATGTTGGAAAAACTGGTTAGAAAATTAAATTATTTTAACAATTGGAACTCTAACAACATTAAAAAGAAAATCAAATTTTTAATAAGGTTTCAAATTGATTTATATCACATTTACACCAAACAAAAACTAGTTGGTTTTTGTAAAAACCAGGTCATTTACATACCTATTTTTCTCCCGAATTTCGAATACATTTTATGTTTAAAGTATTTTTAATATAATTTTAAAAATAATTATTATACAAAATTTACGAAACATATAAAATAATTGAATAAATTTGACAATTTTATTTTGTTGATTTCATATAAAAGCTGAGTGTTCTGAAACTAACTAAACAGGCTGTATCATAAATAATTATTATTGTAGTTTTTATTTAGTTTTCAATAAAAAACTAGATGAAAGTAAGTTTTTGATTTGTATTGTAAAAACCAAAGAAATTAACG
>MINK01006260.1:0-21276 GCA_001735545.1 Phormia regina
TTACCATTAACATTTTAAATCAAACTTGAAAGGAAGAAATCACAGAATTTTTGTCTAAAAAAAAAAAAAAAAAAAAAAATTATGTTTATTTTTTTATATATAAAAAAGATAAATTTACTTTAAAAATGTATAATACCAGAGAAAAAAATAATTATAGCATTTAACTTAAAACATCATCGCTGCTCAACGAAATTAATATTAAAGAAGCTGTTGCCGGAGAATCGGGAAAATCTCTGATGACATTTCGATGTCTCTCAAATTACCTTATTCGTGTATAGTCTTCCAGGTTGATGTTCATATACATCAACCTGGAAGACTCAACATTGCATTGTTCTATATGTTTACAGCTTTTCTGCAATCAAGGCTCTGAATTTCTCCGTTATAAGATCGAGATGTGTTGTCGACTGTATACACTCCTTTACTCAGCTATGATAGTTTCTGGACCATACAAGCATCGAATTTGGTCAAGGCAATCACTTGTGAAGACAATCTAACACCCTTGCTATATTTAATATTCTGGATAAATAGGCGGTGGATGAAATGGAACTTTCCTGTGCTCCCTGGCCTTTCCGGCCCCGGAGCAGAACTAGAGCATTACAACCTTTTAACAGGTTCCTGTAGGTATTATCTCAGGGCACAGTATGATCGGGTGTGTGTGTCTCAAAACTGTATGATCGGGTGTGTGTGTCTCAAGTTATACAGGAAATAGCATTGCTAGGAATTGTGTAGATGAAGTAGAGAAAGAATTCATAAAACACTTGTTATGCGAATGTCCAGCAATGAAAGAGCTTAGACTGAAACACCACGATTGAGAACTCTTCCATGTATCAATGACATGTCACTTTCGATACTGTTTAGGTTAGATACGAGTACGAGTTGGTATCAAGGTGGACCAACGGAATATTAGTTTTTGTTTACAGTGAGGGGAGGAGCTTTCTTCCCACATAGGTGATCACAATGGGCTTAAGAGCTTCCAAATGTTCTGGCAATAGCGGAAGACCCCTATAACCTAACCTAATAAAGTGTTATTTTGGTCTATTACTTCCAAACTAAATTATTAACCAACTAGAAGTTGTACGTCTGTAGGAAGAAGAGTAACGTCAATATTTAATATTTCGTAGGATTTTAAAATTGCCGGTTTTTGAGATAAAATAAATTGTTTTTATGCATCCAGCTTTGGCCTTTAAACTTTTGATGTTAAAAGGCTTTATAAACATCGAAATGAAGTTAATATTCTTATTTTTAATATGAAATTTAAATCAAATATCTAGCATGTATAGTTTAGAAGTTATAAGCAATTAAACAAGTATACCTTTATAAAGTTTCTAGCTTTTTTCGCTTTTTAAAACGCCATATTTTTTTTGATGGGAAGGGAACATGAGAAAGAGACAATTACCAACATTTTAAGTGAATTTCGTAGACATTGGAGTTGTTAGGTCCCCTCCGATTTGACATGGAATTACACTAATTGACATAAAAGAAATATTTAATTTATTAAAAATAATTTCTAAAAATGTGAGCGGAAATAGTTAAATAATTTTATTTTCTTTCACCATTCTATATCCATGTCTTATTTACAAATAATAAATATTTATTTTATTCACTTAGTTTTATTCTAAACCATTGAAATCTAAATGTTTTTACTAGTAGTAAATTTTCTTTTATTAAATAATTTATAAACTCGTGTATTTGATATTCATCTTAATTATATTTTATGGATATTTGATCCAATTAACAATCGAAAAATAGTTTTGTTTGCTTGTTAGTTAAGTGGTTTTAGTATGTTTGTTAAACGTTTTATTTTTATTTTTTTGGTTTGTTTTGTTAATGAGTTAATAAAGCAATAACAATAACAACAATAAAATCATTACAGGTGAAATACAATAAATGTTCAACATTGTTGTATTATAAGCGAATGAATGATTTTATATGATCTACTTAAACCACAAGAAAATAAACAAAAATAAAAATAAAACAAATAGAAACGGAAAGTAAAAGATCATAAACATTAAATGTATTAACACCTTATAAAAACCAATTAACACTTTTTATAGGTCGCTTGGTCTTACGTTTGTTTTTTTTCTTTTTGGATCATAAAGACCAAATTAACAAATCATATTTTGTTATACGTCTCCTTTCTGACATAACAAGTTCTTTTACTTTTTTTTGTTTGGTGTCATAATCATATTAAGAATGAAGTTGAAGCACCACAAACATTTCTTTATTTGCAAATAAACATAACATGATAATAGTGAAGATGTGGCAGCATAGCAGCACCATTGGCTTAGTATGGTAATAATGTCAATAAAATAGTTAAAATTACTCTAAGGTATTATTTACATATACAATACATATTTACCTATACATACATATGTATTTATATAGATATTTGTTTAACACTATTCTACTATTAAGTAACAGCAAAATATAAACAAATAATAAAAATTAATTTTATTATCATGCAATAATGTCCATTTCGTTTGCAACTATGAAATTATGGTTGGTTGGGATGGAATGGTTGGATTAAATTATATATGTATATGTTTGACTGGCTGGCTGACTGACTGACTGAAAGACTGAGTGGATGAACGAATGAGTGAATGGTTATTTGGTTAGTTGAATGGTTGACTTACTGGATGAATGCTTGGTTAGTTGCCAACTTGGTTGATTATTTGGTAGTGACCAATAAAACAATATTCACTTAAGTATGTAGCATATTTATGCTCAGTTAAAAAGCAAATAGCGGAAAAATATTAAAAACTTTTAAAGCATAAAATTCATAATAAAAAAAATCTAAGAAATATAGTAACTGGAAAACGCTATGGAATTGCAAAGATATTTTCTTAATTATCTACAGGTTTTTCATATTAAAGTATTTTGTCTTTAGTGGTAGATTAAATGTAAACTTTGACCTTTTTTTTAAATTCTCAATAAAAATATTAATAATTTGAATTGTTTATATTTGAATCATGAATCTGTAAATTTAAACTTTAGTTCATGATGGTTTTCTTTATCAATCGGTAATTAAATTTGTAAATCTAGTAATATAAGAGGAGAAAAGTGATCCGTGATATTTTTTTATTCTTTACATTAAGATGTTATGTTGATCAGTTCTGATGACTTTTATTTATCCCAGATATTTTTATAAATGATAACCCTTATTTCCAATCTATAAATAACTTTTAATAGTTGTAAATTGTCGTGATTTTCTTCTTGATATACAAAACAAAAAGAGAATAGAGTAATAAAATATAATTTTTATTACTTAAAATCAATTCACCCGTATTTTCTTTACAAACATTCCATAAAATATGAACAATACATATACACCTCATATACATACATATACAAATAAAACCTAGAAATTAATACAAATTTTTGAAATGTTTCAAAATTTTAAAGAAAATATAATTTCTCAATTGAAGGCAATTGAATTTCATGCTCAACTAAACATTCCGTCTTTGAATTTATAAATTTTTATGACAAAAACAAATATTTGTCTAAACAGGAATATAAAAAAATTAAACAATTTGCAGCCATTATTTATTAGAACAAAAAATAAAATAAATAAAGAAAAACATGACAGACATAAGTATATAAAGACCTTAAGAGACATACATAAATTAAAGAGACTATAACCAAGTAATACAACAAAAAGAACAATTGCAATGACAAATTGTAATAATATAGTTTTGTTAAGCAGTTTTTATAATTTAATAACAAATTATATAATGGCTCTTACTTACACATACAAACATATTTACGTACCTATGTATATATCTAGATGCAATATAAAATTTATTATATAAAAATATAAAATCAACAGCAGGATTTTTATAAAATGCAGGCGCCAAGGGTTCAATTTCTTTTGTTGTCAAAAGAATCTATTTTTCTATCATTTTTAATTGTAAAAAAGGGTTAAAGTTTCCCTGCCGCTATGACTGTTTGACAATTTTTGCATAATCATTTTAACAACAGTGTCGCAAGCATTTAAGAGAGATGTCTCAGAGTTGAGAAGTCATTAAGTTTATGACCTGATTTGTTTGATTTTCACACATCTTGTATCTTCCTTCATGTACGTATGTATGTATGTATGTAAGAACATATCCAGGTATTGAATCATCCATAAGGAATCTTTTACATGTCTTATTACATTTTATTATACCATATATTTTTATTTTATTTTTGTTGTTTGTTTTATTTTGCTTAAATAAACAACAGGAAGGAAGTGCTCACTTAAGAATTGTATTCTCTTTTGTGTGTATGTATGTAAGTTTGTATATCTAAAGAGTTACTTTAGCATAGAGAAATCGTTAAAGACAAGAAATAAGAGAAATCTTAAGACAAGTCATTTTTAGGTAATAAAACATTAAAATTTCTTATCCATACTCAAACATAGTTATATACCTACATATATATATGTTCATATACATATAGAAATATATATTATACATAGATAGTTATAGATTTGTATGCAAGCATACATACATACATATGCTGAGTATACATACTTATTTATGCATTTAAACGGTAGTTAAAATTTATACATCGTAAATAATGACTTTTTTTCCAACAGCAAAAAATCGTTAACGCCATTCAGGGTCATATTTTAAAGAATTTGTTAAGAAATAAATTAGTGGGCATATTTTCCTTTACATTTTTGCGTAATACCTAAACAAATACAATAAAATAGTATACATATGTAAATGTATAGGCTTTTTCTTATATAGTAATTACAAGAATATTTAAACATTAACATTTTTATGAACCAAATTTATCAAATTACGTCAATAACAAACCATAGTTCCTTCAAACATTTTTTTATTTGGGGAAATCCAATTCAATTCAGTAAAAGAAATTGAATTCGAATTATTTATAATGTATAGACTAAATACTACTTCAATAGCAATTTCTTTATAATATAAATTTTTCTTTAATTAGAATGTATTTCACAAATAACTTTTTTTGCAAGACACGAACTTCATCAGCAATGTACAAGAATCATAAAGCAAGAAAGTCTCTTCAATGACAAGCATTACACACTGGTTTCATTGGCATTAGAAATCATGATTAATTCTAAAAATTATAAAAGCAATTTATTTTATCAGGCAAATTGTTTTCTTTTTATGTCTTAAAGTATGGTCTAATGCATAATTTTTGGTAATAAATCTATATCTCGTAAACTACAGTTCAGATCAAATTGAAATCTATGAAAGAGTTGTATAGGAGGACCTAAACATTGAGAAAAATAATTTTGCAGTCATCCTGTTATAACACAAGATAAGATACAGGGTGCCAAATTTAACTATCTCGGGTATATAAAAGTTTCAAAAAATCTCAACTTCTGTAAAAGAAATCCGTTTTTAAAAATTTTGTGTATTTCTATAAAGTGTTTGAAAAGATAAAGCAAAAAGGTTTAGGCTCTTAAGTTATATTACAAAATATCCAAATGCTAAAATATGCCGTCAAGGGTAAAATATTCAAAAATGTGCACTAACAAATGTGGCATAGATTTGATTTATTTCTGATGAAACGGATAAATATTTTATCGATAGCTTCACTTAACATCCAGGAAAAAACATACAATTGCATATTTTGGTTTCCATGGTCATGAATTTAACATTTTGTTGTTATTAAAAGGAAGTGGCTAAAAAGTGCTGCAGAAGTAATATGTCTTTAAATGTATGGTTGTCATTAGTAGTTCTTGATTACTTCTTTTGTAATGCTTCTCTTAAAATCATTTTTTTGAATTTTTTAACAAAAATTCCTCTTAAGTCTTATTAAAATATAATAAAAATACATCAAAATGTTTAACATTTTAATTTTCTAAAAAATTATTAACTGTTTTACCCGCCAAAAATTTATATATTTTCACTTTTTAAAAATAATTATTAAGAACTTCCAAAAAATTTTGAAACATGCAATTTGTTCTACTTTTGAAGAGGAACAATTTTTTGTTAAAATCATATCGTTTTAAGATTTTGTAATATTTCATTAGTTTCTCTTCATTAAATGAGACTCTAAATGGTAAAATAATATCATTTTTATTTTTTGCCTTAAGATAGCTATGGCGTTATAATGGTTATATACCATACAAAAATCAAAATTTTTAAATCATTTAAGACTCATTAGAAGAAAACGTTTAGAAAATAAAAATTAGTAATTTAAAACTCATTAAAACAACAATGAAATTTATACTATAGTTTAAAGATACTGATTTGAAATTGATCTAAAGTGTAGATCAATTTCAAATCAGTTTTTTAAACCAAGTATTTCTTAATAACAATACTTTAACTAATAATAGTATATAAAATAATTTTTCATTATTAATTCAATTATGTAGCTTATAAAACGAATTATCTATAATACAATAAGGTTTTTATTGTTCATAAACCATAGGTTTTTTTAAGAATAGAATTTTACCTAAAGAAATGATATTTAGATGGAGCCACTGTCTTTTCTTTTGTTTTCATTTGGCTCCAAATCAAACAATTTTGAATAACATATATACTTTAATATCGACTATGAGAGACACATACTCCTGCCAACAGATACACACACACACATATATATATTTAAAATTATAAATATGAACAAGAAAACTTTACAAAAAAATTGAAAGAAAAAAATCAAAAAACATACAATGTTTTGTTAAAACAAAAAATTAAATGAAAAATTGTGTGTAAGTGTGTAATAACTGAGTTTGCGCAAAGAGAATTTATTTTTTAAGTTAAACAATAAATGAAATTTTTAAATTTAATAAATTAAAGATATTTTGCTTATTGTTTAGTATTTTTTTTAAAGGCTTATAGAAATTTTGTGGGGTCTCTTTTATTTTAAGAGATTTCGTATCCAATGGATACAATTTTATTTAAATTTTACATGAACGTACTCTTTTAGTATGTTTGCATATATTTAAAAAACCTTCTCTTTAATATACATGGATTCACAGATGGGGAACACACGTACAGTGTCTGTGTATACATGTGAATTCTAAAGAGAGAAATTGTATAAAAAGTTTCTTATTATAAACTTCATCCACCTTATTTTCCCACACACACACACATTTCATATAACAAAATTTGTATCTCAATATCTTGTGGATACTTTGAGCGCAATAACAATAACAACAACAGTATAGAAAATTCAAGCAGCTAAAAAAAAGAGCGCATGTGAGCTCAAACTAATATTACTAACACTAACACAACCACCACGATTATTTAGTAGTTATATACGTACGACTTCAACTATTGAATACCACGTTATCAAACAACGTCTACGTGAAAATTGAGAATTATAGATAGAAAGAATATTTGAAATGTTTGTTTTGTTTATATCCACTAGATTGTATAGATGTATGTGTGTATGTTGGAGTATCTGACGTTTTCGTTGAAGAGTATCTTTGAGTACGTTTTGTTAGTAATAAACGAGTTTCTTTTATTTTTTTGTTCCTATTTTCTAAACTCTCCTTGCTGCGAGAAAAACAAACGTGACGAATTTTCCTTTATTCTAAGTGTTGTAAGTGCGCGCTTCTTGACTTTACTGTTCAGAACGGACGTGTAACTTGTATTTGAATGTGTGTGTGTATGTGTACATATTCTTGTGTATGACTCTAGCTGTTCGTATGTCCGTCCGTCCGTTTGTGTTCATGAGTGGATGGTTGATTGGAATACGTTGTTTCAACATTGTTGTTTGTATTTTCAATAGTGTGTGTATGAAGACATTTTCAGTTTGTGTATGCGGACAAAAGAATCTCTGTTGTCAGTGTAGATTTGTACTCCGCTGCGTACGGTACAAGGCACACGGCATACAAAATTCAAAACAATCGTTTCTTATTTTTGTGACAACTCAATAATACAACACATTCAAACAACTAAAATCTTATTGTGTGCGCTATAAGCAAGAAAAACCAAAAACAAATTTCTATTCGATAATTCAACATTGGAAACGGAAAAAAGAAAATTAGAAATTTTCCAATTAGAAAACAAAAATGTGAAGTGTGCCTGTTAATAATACAGAAAAAACAAAATATTTAAATTTAAACATTTAAAACACAATAAATTAAAAAACAAGAAGTGCAATAAAATTTAAAATAAAAGAATAATATAAACAATTAAAAATTGTTTTAAACTTGAAACATACTCAAATATTTAAAAATTTATGGTGGATTAAAAGAATTTAATTCTTTAACAAATACCAAACTATAAACAAAAGCAAAATATAAAAAATAAGAAATAAATTAAAAACAATTTAACTAAATCATTATTGTGTTTTTTATTTATCTAAAAATTTTACTCCCTCAATTCCCCACCACATTTGACTGCCTTATAAAACAATAACAACAACACCTGTCCATTCAAACAACATGGAATACTTCTGCTGCTACTCCCGCGACATAAAACGAACATAAATTTCGTTTTTATGGAACCGGCATTTTTTTGTGCAAAAAATAAACTGAAATAATTAAAAACTACTACAACAATAAAAAAATGTGTTAAATCATAATAAAACGTCATCATCATCATCATCGACAACCAAACAAACGAAAAAAATATATAAAAAAATAATAATTATTTGTTTTGATCGTAAAATGGAATTTTATGACCCACTAAAATACCACCAACAACAACAATAACTATAATAAAAAAATAAAAATAATAACAATACCACAAACAAATATCAACAAATCAAAACAAAATTGAATTTCAAATAAAATTAAATATTAACAACGAACTTTCGCACTTAAAAAAAATCTTAAAAAAATATTTTTATATTAAAATAAAAATGTTTTTAAAAATAAATCTGTACTGAAATATAAAATATATAACTGTTTTATAAACACCCTGTGTTTATGTGAAATTTCTCTTAAAATTATAAAATAATCATTTGATCGAATCTTAATTCGGCAAAATAAAATCTAACTTGATTTGCAAAACAATATTTATACGCGTTGAACAAAATACTCTTCAATTTTAATCAAATTATACTCTTTTCATGTTCTAAACAACGTTCTCTTAAACCCAAAAAAATAAAATAAAAAATAAAAAACTAAATCAAACCACCACCACCACTCATACAAACCACGTCATACACTCTTCACACACAAACACTGTCTGTGTTTTTGACTGAAATGTGTGTAAATGTGCCCACATCAAACACTCTGGCATACGTGAAACGTATACAAATAAATTTATTTTGAACAATTTAATTTCTTATTTCTTAAAAAAAAAAAAAAACTAAAATCACTCTTCAAAATCTTAAAATCGTTACGTATTTATTGGAATTTTGTTTTTGTTAAACTATATCTTTGGAATATTTTTTATTTGATATTGCAACGCGTTATATATATTGTAATACAAAATAAAATTGTTGATCGCGCGCGTTTACGATTTGTTATAAATCGCGTTCAAAATAACCGTAAATATTCCACCCCTCCCCCAAACCCCAACCATCCCGCTGGCGTGCGCTCTTTACGACCCCCACGATGTCTCGGCAGTCGGGTCGCACGCCGCTGCCGGGGCTTGGTGGGGGCCACATCATCACGCTACTCCACATCCATCCGCAACTGCTGCCACTGCCGCCCTTAATCATCATCAAACGGCAACTGGGACGACGCATCACCATCATCAACAATTGCATCATCCGGCCCATCACGCACATCCGCATGCTCATGCGCATTTGCATCCACATCATCAACCGCATCTGCAACATCATCACCTGCACCAACAACAACAACAACACAATTCCTCCTCAACGGGTTTGGCTTCATCGAATGCATCATCTGCCTCATCTTTGTTGGGAACGGAATCCGCACTGCAACAACAACAACAATCATCGCAACAACAACAACAATCCTCAACACAACCAACCACACATTCCACACCTACTCATGCGGTTATGTATGAAGATCCCCCGCCTGTTCCTATAGTTCAACAACAACAGCAGCAGCAGCAACAGCAATTACATCTCCCGCATCAACAACAACAACAACAGCAAACAAGTAGTCAGCAGCAACAACAGTCCCACAATAACGTTGAAACTACACCCGTTGGTTGTCTTAGTCCCACAGAAACACCTTCAGGTCCTACATCACAATCCCAGCAGCATTTAACATCACCTCATCATCAACAACAACAGCAGCAACAGTCAAATACAGTACCCTCCACAGCTCCTTCAAGTATTCAACAGCAACAACAACAGCAGCAACAACAACAGCAACAAAACACAGCAGTGGCGTCCGGCCAGACACAAATTGTTACGCCGACAGCGGCGAGTGTTTCCCCATCCAGTGTTAGCTCCCAACCTCCAGGTACGTTTTTCCTTTTCTTCTTCATAAACTGAATTACAAATTGTTCAGATCGAGAATAATAAAATTATAAATTAAAACTTTATTACGAGATAATTTTATAAGAATTATTTAAAAGTAATTATATTTTTGATTTTAATTTCCTTACAAAAAATTTTTTATTTTTTAAAATTTTGAAAATTATTTTTAGAATTAATTTTGATAAATATTTTTATAAGTTAATATTAAAATATATTTCATTATAATAATTTTTCATAATAATTTTTAATTGTAATTTTTACCAAATTTCAAGTTAAAAAGAAAGGAAAATATTTTCAAATGTTTATCCGTGTCAAGCATTGAATTAAAATATGAATTACACTTTAATTAACAATCGATCTCAAGAGAAAAGTTAATTGATTAAATTATTAACTAGTATATTTGATTATTAATGACTTTTTAGTTGTGTATGAAAATTTGTTCAAATTAAATTTAGTTTTTTATAAAATAAATTCGAATTATTTTATAAAAAATTTAATTTACTTTGATAAAATTTTCATATTCAACAAAAAAGTCATTAATAATCAAATATACTATTTAATAATTTATTCAATTAAAATTATTTGAATTTGTAAACTGAATTTATTTTTCAATTAAAAAGTTAATTAAATCTATCAAGTACATGATTGAATGAATTAAATTTTTAAATGAGCAATAAAATCTTTCTCACATTAAATTTTTATTTTGTTTTTATGTTTACTAAACTTCGATTCAGAATGAAATATTTTGATAACTAAAAAATATACGATAATATTTATTTCTGTGTGAAATTGTTTCAAAATTTCAAACATTTTAATACAAGAAATTTTAAAGTGCATCATAAACTTTTATTTAAATTTTTTCAAATTTCAGCGATTTTCAAATAATGAATTATTTAAATGTTTTAAATTTGTTTGCCATTTTACATAATTTAAAAAAATAATACTTTTCAATAAAAAAGATTGTGAATATTATTTCAATTTTCGATAAAAAAATTTAAAGTGATTTATGTTTTATTTATATATATTTTAATCCACTGATTATTGGAAATTTTTTTTATTTTTTTTTTTTTTAAATTTTCAACATAAAATTTTTAGTTTTCTAAATTTTAAAATCCAATTGGCTAATTTCCAATTATTTTAATTAGAAGGAATATTTTTGTATTTTTATAAAATTTTTAAATTCTCAATATTGTTTTCTTTATGAAATATTTGAATTTATATAACAACAAAATTATGATCAGTTCTCTCAAAGGTTTTCAATACATATTAAAATAATAAATAAAAAATTTAATAAATAAGTAAAGAACTAAAAAAATAATTAAAATCAATCAATAAATAAATTAATAAATAAATATTTTTTATATATAAAAATAATTTTTATGAATAGAATAAAACAAAGTCGCAATAGTTTATAAAGATTAATTTAATCTAAAAACCACCAAAAATATTTCTATAAATATTTTAAAACATAAAGTATTTTATTCTGAAAAATTGATTAATGTCAAAGAATTTGTCAATTATTTACAAAGACGAGATGTCGGATTTTCAATTATTTGTAGAATTAACTTAAATTATAATAAATTTTTTATAATAATAATTTTTTGTTTTCAGTTTCAAAAGTTTAAAAGATATCATATAAATGTTCGCCTTGAGATTTTTCACAAGTTAAAAAGATTTTTAATTACTTCCCATAATAAATTTGAAATATTTTAAAAGACAAATGTTTAAAAATGTTTTATTAAAAACTTTAATCATTATGACCATAAAAATAATTTTAATTAAATTGCAGAGTTTAATTAAAATTAATTTAATTACATAAAATGCAATTTCATATATAATTTTTTAACATTTTTTCTTAAACAAGTTTTTTTTTTATTAATCTTTAATTTTGTTGCAAAAATATTTTGTTGAATAATAGAATTATTTTTTTAGAGAACGTGATGAAAGCTAATGGTATAAAGTACACCTGAAAAATTTTTACTTTTAAATTATTATTATTTTTTTTTTTTTCAATCAACATAGTTGTTTCATTTACCATCAAAATTTAATAGATATAACCATATAAAAAGAAAATAAAGTTTAGGTATCATATTACTTCCTATATATATTTTTAATTCATTCAATCATCCACTTGATTGATTTAATTAATTTATTAATTGGAAATATTTTCCTGATTTTCACTTTTTAGTTATTGATATAAACATTATGGTGAGAGGTGGAAATTGAAAAAAAGTTTGTAATTAATTTAGTTATTTTCTAATATATATGTTAATTGTTGATTTTTTCTGTGTATGATACTATTTTAAGTTACACAATTTAAATTTCTCATTAAAACTATTTAGAAATGTAAGAAAAAGTAATAATATTGGAAAATAGATAAATACTAAAAATCAAACATATAATACTCAGAATTTTTTTGTATTTTTTTGTTATTGTTCTACAAATTTCTGAATGGTGTCATTTTGACAACTAATGCTTTCAATATTTCTGTGGGCTTTGTGAATTTTAATATTCTAGGTCTGTGCAAACAAATGATAAATTTTTGTAACTTTAAAATCATTTATTTGATATATTTTTATATTTTATTTTAATCATTTTTTAAAACTAAATGCTTTCAAAAATATGTAATTTTTTTATTATAAAAAAAAGTATTTTCATGTTTTTTTATATTCAGATGTTAAAATAATTCTAATTAGTTTTTAAGAAGTTTTGAATTCCTTGGTAAATAAAATTGAAAACTTAGAACAAAAATCTTCTTAATATTTTTGTTTACACAGAAAAAAATATTTCAAAATTATTTTCAATAAGATTATTAATTAAATTATTAATATAATATAATTAATTTTCTAATTGGTTTAGGTTTATTTCTTTAAATAAATTGACAGCCCTTAAAAATATATGGAAAATTTAAAAATCTGTGTATAAAAATGTAGAAATAAAATAAATTTATTTAAAATCTCAACTCATTACGTCTATTGAAGAAAAATGTGAAAGAATTTTGTAATTGAAGTCGATTTTTATTATTTTCTGTGTATTTTATATTTTCTGTGATACTACTCAGAATTTCAAAATATATTGATATTTTGTTAATATTATTTCGGATTTTAAATTTTCTATGGCGCAATAAGGATTTTCACAATATCTTGAAATCCCAGTTTTTTTTGTTTTTATATCAAGTTTATTATTAGATACATATGTACATACCTACACATATATTAAAAGTTATACTTTAAAGTTTATTTTTATTAATAATTATTTAGCGAAAATATTTTTTTCAAATTAAATAAAGCTACTCTTTATTTTTAATTAATTTAATTAAAATAATTCATTATTATTTTAATGTTATTTTTTTACCTAATATTAACATTTTAGGCAACATTTTTCAATATTAAGATTATACTTCTTAGTTAATAAAATATGATTTTTTTTCACTTACAGATATGTCCCTCTCATTAGCACCATTGCATATACCCGCGATAAGGCCAGGCTTTGAAGCCGATGCAGCCAGTGCAGCCGTTAAACGGCATCCTCATCCGGGATGGCCATATGAAAGTGATGGTTTTAGTTCAGCACAATATCATCATGCATCGCAATATTACTTAGAAAGAGATCGTAAGCCTGTGTTCTATGGTTATCCAGAAACGCAATTTCAGGTGAATACGCTAAAACATATATTTTCTTTTTCTTCTTCTAAATACCTAACTACCGTGACAATACACTTAGAAACTAATATATATTTTTGAAAAAAAAAAATGTTAATATAAATATAAATTTATTTGTTTTGCTTTTTATAGCCATATTGGAATTACCGCGAACAACCCACATCCGCTGCAGCTGCAGCCTATATGAGTGCTAGTGACGATAGACATGCAACTGTTAGTGCTGCTGCTGCCGCTAGACAATCGGTGGAGGGTACCTCACAGTCAAGTTATGAAACGCCAACTTATTCTTCGCCCAGTGGCTTAAGAGCGTATCCAAGTGAAGCTTATTCAAGTACAGGTAATTTCATAAAACAAAATTTTTCATTTGCAGAAAAAGATCTATAAAATGTTGAAGGGAAAAAAGTTTCATAATTAATTTAGGAGATTCTACTGTAATATACAGCAGCAATTATAAAATTAATTGATTTATTTATATATTTTCTTATACATATGCATTAAATTAAAACATTCATGTATGTTTGCCTGCATGTTTCATACAAAAAAAAAAAACTACTAAAAGGGAGGGAGATTAATTCATATTTACAGCAGCTTATAACAAACACTTTATGGTTTATTGACATGCAATATTCAATTAGCACCTTTTTATTATTATAAAATTTTACATATTTTTTTATTTTATTAAAACTAAACAAATTTCAATGGTAACATTACTTTATACACTGAAATAAGTTTAGAAATAAAAAACGCTAATTTTATTTAAAAAAGAATCTATTTTGTGAGAACTGAAAGAAATATTAAAAAACCTATGTCACGAATATATATTCATATATACATATGTATAAAATAATAAAAATATAGAATAGAAATGAATCATTAAAAAAAAGAAACGTTTAAAACGTATTTAAAGTTTTCAACCAGCTTAAAGTCTAAAGTTGTCGTTAAAAGATCAAAAATTTAAGTTTAACACGAGAGAAATAAATTTATTCATTAATAGTAGTGTTGTTGTTGTTTTTTTGTTTTAACAAAATAATCCAAATACATTTTTATTTTAATATTAATATTTTTAATAGCAATTTTTTTTCTATGAATGTATGTCTTTTATGTGATTTATGATTAATAAAAAATAAAAATTATCACCAGTAAACCACAATTTAATTAACAACAAAAACCAGCCAAGTCTCACATAATTTACATATCCAAACAAATAGTTAAATTATTTGTAGATATATTTTTTCTCTCTTTCTTTCATTTCAATTGATTTATGTCGATCGTTAAATCAAAATGTATCGTGACGGTCAACGTTTTGTTATTTGCAAAATTTGTTTCTAATTAAATTAATTAGTAATTAAATTGTTTAAAATAATTAGAAAAAATATTTATATATTTTTAAATAAAATTTAATGAATACAATTTAAGATATTTTATACAAAATATTTATTAACAAAAGTTTTACACTATAAATAATAAATCCAGATATTAGGATAATTATAATAAAAAATTTTCTATTTATTAATCGATCTTGCCGAAATTTAATAGCAAAATTCTCGAAAGGGTTCCTGATCATTTGATATATATTTTATATATATATATATTTTATAAACGGCATTTCAACCGACACAATGATGGACGGAAATGGTGTCATCATTTCTTGCAAGGATTTAGAAATTATCAATTTGTTTGCCATGTGAAGAAAATTTTGGAAATTAAAAATGGAATAATTAGCTTATATATACATTGTGATGAAGTGTATTAAAAAAGTATCTGAAATATTTTAATAACTCTTCTGGAACATATAAAGGACAAGAATATATAAAAAGCTTCATTAAAAGTAAATAAAATATTTGATTAAATTGAAAGGTTGAATAACAACATCATTTGATAATATAATGATTAATTATCTACTGTTTGATAGTTTTAAACACAAACATATGTACAATATTTTTCGTGCGCACTCTTTTTAGTAACTACATATGTATAATAGTATAATAGAGGAAAAAATATTTTTTGTATTTTAAAAATTTACTTTTGTTTATTATAATTATATTTTTTTATTTATATTTCTAGGTGGATCTGGTGGTTTATCTGTTGGTGCCGTTGGACCCTGTACACCCACTAATGCTTTGCATGAATGGACTGGTCAGGTTTCTGTGCGAAAAAAGCGCAAACCTTATTCAAAATTCCAAACCTTAGAACTAGAGAAGGAATTCTTATACAATGCCTACGTCTCCAAACAAAAACGATGGGAACTTGCTAGAAATTTAAACTTGACCGAAAGACAAGTAAGTATTTTATCTCGTAAAAAAGTCAATAAATATAAAAAACTATTAAATAAAAAAATTTTTTCTTTGCACATTTAGGTTAAAATATGGTTCCAAAATCGTCGCATGAAAAATAAGAAAAACTCCCAACGTCAGGCCAATCAACAAAACAATAACAATAGTTCAAATAGTAATCACAATCATAGTCAAGCAGCCCAACAACATCATAATAATCATCATTTGGGTTTGGGTTTGAGCATGGGTCATCATGCCACCAAAATGCATCAGTGACCTTTGGATAACAGCAGTGCTGGCACCATGGGATTTCCAACTTACTAACATTTAGCCAATATAAAAACGGAAACGTTTAATGAATATTAGTACCATCAAACACACACATACAAACAAAAAAGAACACACACACACAACCTATCCTAACAAACCAACACCCAAATACTTTTTGTTGGAATATAATGATCCACAAATAGTACTCAATTGAAATGGTACCAAATTGTAAAATTTACCATGTCCAGACACTGTTGTTTTCAATTTAGTGCAACAAATATATTCATTCATTCATTTACAGATTTACATAAATACATACATAAATATGCATCATATATTTAAATAAAAAATTTAAAAAATAAAATACATACATATATATGTTGAAAATGTTTTACATACTTATAATTATGCATATAAGTAAATATTTATATACATTTGTGTATATAGTACATAAAGTTAAATATTTAACAATTTTATATAAATAAAATGAAAAAAAAAATCTAAGTAGAAATTTAAATATTCATATACTCTCATACAACAACAACAACTACAATATACATACTTTCATGCATACTTACACATATACATACATATGTATAAATAGATTCAAACAAGATTTTTTATTTTATTATTTTTTTCACATTGTATCTCATAAATACAAACAAGAAATTTTGTATTTTCTTAACAGAAACAAAAACTATTAAACAATTTTTTTTTAAATTTTTTACGCAAAATTAAAAAACACAACCGCAGACACTCAAAGTCAACTCATTTTTCAAGATACATATAAATATTTAACCCAATATATAAAATTAAATTTCGAGAAAAAAAAATATTTGCAAAAATGAGATAATATACGATGTATTTTAAATGATCAATTTTAAACTAAAAAGAAAGCTATAGAAATAATTTTAAGAAATTATTAAAAAATGAAAAAATATGGTGCAATTTTATTAATTGGTTTATAAATAATTTAGAATTTGTTAACATTTAAATTCAAAAACCCTTAAGGAAATTAAAATTTAAATATTTTATCAAGATCTCGTTTTAATTGTACATAAAATTTAAATTTTTATATTTAAATTAATTAAATTGAACAGGATTTTTTTTTAAATATTGGAACTTATGTTTTATCATCCGACCATAAAATTAAGTTTGTGTTAATTAAGCCAAAGTAATTTTTCATCATAATGATGTAATTTGGTAATTGTTTTTCAATTTAAGGTTTAATGGTCAGTTATAAGGCATCCAATGAGTGTACAATTTTAAAATTTTATATTTGCTCAATGATTAATGTTTCATTAATTATTTTTTATTCAATAAATATATCTAGTTTGAGTAAATATTTTGTTTTGTTAAAGAAATTCAATTTTAAATCATTCTATAATAATAAAAGCAAAAGTATTTTTTTAAATAAAATTTCCATTAAACAACATTTGTTTCAACATTTCTTTTAAGTCAATTAATAAATTAATTGAAATTGTGATTAGAATAGAAGAAAATTAATCAAGAGTTTTTCCAAAATGAAAACAAATTTTATAATTATTATTAACAAATAATAAAATTGCATTAAATAAAATAATGAAAATATATTTAAAAATATAATAAGTTCCTGTAAATACTTAAGATGATAAAATATTAACTAAATAATAAAAAAGATCAAATTGTAAAATAAATTCAAATAAATTATGCTTTAATAAAGTAAAAAATAAGAGAAAAACACTTAACATATTAATAAAATAAAAAATAAACAGTCCAAAATATAAATAAAAAATAATAAAATTTAAATAAAATAAAAAGTAAAATTTACTTATTTAGTTGATGTGTGTCTGTTTTACTCAATAGAACAAAAGATGGCTTAAAAAAATAAAATATTTCTTGCAAAATAAAAAAACAAATTAAATTTACTAATTAATATACAAGAAAGAAAAATTAAAAAAAAATAAAAAGCATAGCATTAGAAAGGCTTCATTATTATAAATTATTTTATATAATGGTGGCAAATACTATAAAAATAAAAACCTAAAAAAAAAAAACATAAAAATATCTTGTAAAACAAAATAAATTTATATTAATTTAAATATAATATTTAAATATAAATTTAATATAAACATTAATTAATTAATACTTAATTAAACTTGTCCTCTAATTATTAATTATGTAGTTCTATTTGTAATTATTATAATAATTAAATAATGTATTAAAATTTTGTTATTGTATATGAGTTGTATTTTTTTAATTCTTTTAATTTTATTAATTTTTGATCTTTGTGCGTTAATTTTTATTTTTTAATTTTGAAACTCATGTTTATTTTTATTTTAATTTAAAAAAATAATAATTTTAATTATTCTAGCGCCTTAATTAAGTTTTAGTAAAAGAAACTCATCATCTCACTATAATTGGTATAGTTTAAACAAATTTATTAAAGTAACTGTTTATTTTTATAACTGTTGTTTATAATTTAAATTATTTCTTTTTTTTAATAAAATCAAGTTTTTTTGTAATAAAAATCATGTTAATTATTCATTTGTTTCTTGCTTTAATAATTGATTAATTAGTAATTGTTTAGGTGAAATTTAGTTGGCAACGATTCTTTTTTAAAAAGTTTTTATTATATAATTTAAAATTTAATTATTATTTACTTTTTATAAAAAAATATCTTTAAATAAAAAAAATAAAACAAAACAAATAGTTGTTTAAAATTGTCACATAAAATATAAAATCCAAAAAAAAGAAAAAAAAAAAAATAATAAATAAATATAATAAAATNNTAATTAAAAAATAAATTAAATTAAAAAAAAATCAAATTTACAAAAAAAAAAAAAAAACACTTTTTATACATTATTTTTCAAAATTTTCCACCATTTCAATCCCCATCATATAAAATATTAGGTAAGTACTCCTCTCCCTTAATTTAATAATTAATTAAAATTAATTTTCCACTTTGAAATAATTTTTATTCAGGGCTTTTACAATTCATCAAATATTTCCCCATTTAAAAAAAGTTTTCCCTTATAATTTAATTGTACCCTACAGTATCTATTATAACATATTAAATTAAAAAATATTAACAAAAGAAGAAAACAATGTTATAAACTTAAAAAATTAAAAAGAAACATAACCTCTCTTATTAACGAATTTACCAAAAACTGTAATATTTAATTAAATAATTTAAAGCAGTCATACTAACATACATACTTACTTACCTACATACATACTACATTTAAATAAATACATACATAAATATAAACATATAATCCCTCTTACTCTATCCTACTAATATCATTCATAATCCATTTAAACAATTAAACTCATTGGCGTGAAAATTAAATTCTTTTATTTTTATTATTCAATTTTCATTATAATCTTTTTCTGTCAAATAACCGTAATAACTTCACAAAGTGAGTTTTTAACACAAAGTAAATAAAATGTAAATAAATTAAAATTATTAAATAAGCTTTTGATTTTAAAAAACAAACGCAAACAAATTTAATTAAGAGTTTAATTAAACGTAATAACTAGTAAAAAAATATAAAATTATATTATTTAAATAAAATAGTTATATAATTGTGGGAAATGTAGTTTAATTGTTTAATGTTTTTTTAATTCATTTTGGATTCACTAACCGAGTATTAACTGTTTGAAACAATTCTTTATATCTTTATCAAACATACAACCACATAGGGGTAAAAGGGGCCGAAAATGTCTAATAATTTAGGGAAATGTGATAACAATTACCACTGAATGTTAGGTTAAAACCAGCCTTTCGACTGTACACTAAATTCAGGGTAAGATGATACCAAAACATTAATATTCTTAATTTATTTACCTATTTAAAAGTAAGTTAGAAAAATGCATTTTTAAAATGTCCGTCCATCTATACATCAATCAAAAAAGGCACTTAATTCAGCAAAAAGTGATATTGATTTTTTTTTTTAATATTAATAAGGCATAATAATATATTTTTGAATTCTAATGTCATTTTATTAACTTCTGCACACTTGACAATTCAAAATTTTCTTTATTCAAAAGACAATTTTGTTCTTTAATAAACTACAAAAAAATTGATACAATCAGACTGAAGCTATTGTACTCTATTATGACATTAGTACCCAATTGATCCACTCCTGAAGCGTATATGGTATCCTGCTTCTGTCATTACTGGGGTCATCGACGCTGTTTTCCATCCACCGATTTTTTTAGCAAAGTGCTGTCAATTTTTTCAAATGTTCATTTTTCCAATTCGAAAAGACCGTTTTTTTAAACACAAAAAACAGTTTCAAAAATAGAATTTTATTTCAGAAAGCATAAAATAAATAGTGATATTTGAATCGAAATTCGGATTTTATTAAATATGCATAAAGACTGATTTCTTATGTTTTAAATATATAGTTTGTCTGAATTGGAAATTATACTTTGATATTAAAGAAATAAATAAGTAATAATTATCCTGTATGATTTTTTTTAATTTACTGTATTATTTCTAATATTTTAACACCCATTTTCCAATATTTCCTATATTTTTTAAAGGTGCTGTGTTAAACAGAGTTGGGGGTAGTGCACAAAATTTGCAGTTTCCACTAACACTTAGTGAAAAATTTTTAACTACAATCTTTACTTTTTAGTGGTGATTTAAAAAATATCAGCCTCACTCAACATAGTGGTAGTGAAAAAATATTTTTTTTCCACTAAAATTAATTAGTGATAATTAAAATTTTTTCAGCTTAAGCCTAGTGCAACATTTT
>MINK01006270.1:0-11229 GCA_001735545.1 Phormia regina
ATAAAGTATATTTATGTGTTGCGTGTCGAACAAAAAAAAAAAAATTAGCTAAATTAAAATTATTTTAATAATGTAAATAGCGATCGACGTGTTTCGATAAAAAATATGTATTTAAGGAAATGTTATTCATCCAAAAATGATCTTTCGGATGATCATAATTATTTTCTATAATTTGATGCTTATTTTACTACTGTACTGTACAAATATTATTAACTATATAAACAAATTTGCGATTTTAAATTGTCTTGTTGCCACTGTTTAAGGACTATATTTAGATGGACTATAATAAGACACCAGCATTATTTTCTGTGCCGCTACACACTTTATCAGCATTCGTGGTGTCTTATTCATTAGGGTTTCGTTTGAAAGATAAACACTATAAAATACCAATTTTATTCAAAGAATTACACTAGTTTATCGTTTTGTTGAATGCTAAATCTGAACATTTTATAATTTTAACAATTATTAAAATATGTTTGTTTATTCACGAAAAAATTGTTAAAAAGAGTTTTGATTAACCATTTCACTTGTTAGATCATACAACATATTGGTAAAAAGAAGTTGCTAGAAATTGTGTAAATACGAAGGAATTAATTTAATTAAGTTTTTTAAATTAAAAAAAAATGTAAAATATTGAATATTTAAAAAGAAAATTATTCATTTATTCATTTACGACTTATTCTTTATTCGAAAAGTCAAAGTTTTAAATTCTTCGAACAATTATTCGTATCAAATTGTTTGAATTATATGAACGAACTTTATTCGAATGGATACCCTAGTAACTACAACATGGTTTTGATGAAATATTATGTCCGCCTCTACAACTATTTATATTCAATCCAACGAGGAGTTTAAAAGTTTTTTTATAAAATTAAAATTGAAAAACATTTCGCGTTTATTATACCTTAAAAACAGTGATGCCATTGAATATTTTTTAAAATTCCTACACCTGATGATAAAATCCGATTTTTCCTTACTTATAGAAAACATTTTAATACCAAATGCAAAAAATGCTTAAAAATTAACAATTTAAATTATAAATAATAATTTTAAAATATTTAAATAATTTTAAAATATTTTAAAGTGAAATTTTGTAATGGAAACATACCTTTTTATAAAAATACTTTTGAATAATAATACAAATAAGAAAGAGAATAATGGATAAAATTTTAAATTTCATATTTTTACTTAAAATTAGTAGAAAATAATACTTATTTTTATCTGGATGAAAAGAACACATATTAAATTTTATTTGTACGCCACATTTATTGTTTTTTGAAGCCATGTTTGGTACGATAAATGGCGAATATTATGCCAAATTATTAAACCGATTTAATGAGGATTTAAAAAGAAAACGATCCCATATGGCCAAAGAAAAGTTCTTTTTCATCAAGATAATGCACCGGCGCACACTTGTGCAGTCTCAATAACAAAGCTCTTTGCATTTGTACTTCATCCGTCATATTTTCCGGACTTAGCCCCTATTAACTATTTCTTATTTAGAAACCAAAAGATATGGTTCGGTGTAAAGAGATTGACAAAACAAATGCCTATTTTAAGGACCTAGAAAAATCTTATTTTTAGGATGGGATACAAAAACTGGAGAAACCCTCGTATAAGCATGCGATTTAAAATCGCCCATTTTCTAATGATTGTGAACCACATCACACTTGTTATGCGATTTGAAATCGTAATCGCCAATTTTATGCGATATGCATATCACAAGCTGAATATTCACAGAGTCGATTATATACTTAAATTTATCGTCTAATTTTATTTCTTAACTCGTCGTGTTCCTGACGCTTCATTGACAATGAAATATCTGAAAATCAATTAAAGACTTAAGATTCATATGAATAATAATAAAGATTTTGAACAAAATTTTCCCACTATTCCTTTTTTACTTTATTGTAAGTTTATTTCAGAAAAGTTAACTTGCAAAAAAAGTGTCTATATTTTAATGAAAATTAAAAATCTGTCCGATTTTTCCTAAGACATTAATTTAGAGACAATAATACCTACATGTAGAGATTTTTCCCTACTTCTGACAACAAAATAACAAAATAAAATAAAATATGCTAAAATATGCTATTAAGGGTAAAATATGCATTAACAAATTTATGTAAAAATGATTTATTTGTTATAAAACGGATAAATATTTTGGTTTACCTGGTCATTAGTTATCATCATGTGCATTTATGAATGTGACAACTATCTCGAAAAATTTATACAAAAAATATGTTTTTTCAAAGCCAGAATAGAACAATTTTCCTTTAGGTCACAATTTGTTTTATTATCACAATAAATTCGTTTGTCACACGGTCGAGAATAGTCCTGTTAATATTTAAAACATTTTGTTTGTTTTTTTTTTTGTGTAATAGTTTATATATACATATGTATAGTTTTAATTTGTTAGTTTATTTAGAATTTAACTTAATAACAAATACCTTCCTTACCTTCTTCCCATTAAATCATAATAAAAGTCGTTATATTTATTTGTTGCTTTTTAAAATTGTTTATTAGATTCTTCTTTTTTTTTAATTATAATTATTATAATTTATTGCAATTTCTTTTAATTTATTAATAATTTTCCAATTTTTAAATATATTTTTTAATGTGTTTCTAATTTTTATTTATTCATTTATTTGTTTATATTAATATTATTTTTTAGCTTTACAATTCGTTTCATAATTTCTATATTATTTATTATTAATATAATTTTTGTTAATTTAATATTTCATCTATAATTGTTTTTATATGATTTTTTTTATTTTCGTTTATTTTGTTTATTTTTAATTTTATGCTTTTCAATGTATATAATTTTATTGAAATTGTTTTAAATAATTAATTGTATTTTAATTGTTCCACTTTAGTGCTACTGAAAACAAGCATCATTATCATCATTGACAACAACATCAACGTCATTGTCAACATAATTTAACAAACATATTTAATTATTAACTTTATCATCATCATCATCATAATTATAATAGTCATTATATATGTATGTATGTGTGTAATAATAAGTAACAATATTTTCATTAATTAAGTAACTGGGTCTACAAATTTCAAAAGAACAAAAATTATATTATATGTTAATGAATTAATATTATTGTTATTGTTGTTGAATATACTTTGTAACAATATATTTAACAAAATAAATAATCTATAATCTGTCAAAATCTGTCAAAAACCTATAGTAAAATTTAAATGTTAAAATATTTCTCTTTTTTTATTTTTATTTTGTTTAAGTTTAAGAGTATTGAGTATTTATTAGGAGTTTTCGCTTTTGTTGTCTTTTTTGGTTTTGTTTATTAAATTTAATTGATTTTCATTTATTTTGACATTGAACTAATTATGTGTGTGTGTGGTTGTGTGAGTGTTAGAGTTTGGCTGTGTGTGTGTGTAGTTTTATTATTTAATTTCTGTGGTTTCGTGTTGTTGTTATTAGTTTTGTTAATAAATTTTGAAAATAGTTTTTAAAAAAATATACAAATTTCTTTTACTTTTATACCTATTTTCATATAAATACATGTGTATGTATGTATGTAAGTTGTATGTTTTTTTTTAACTGTTGCTTTTGGAATTCTTATTGTGTTTTATTTCTAAAATAATTAAATTTAGTGTATTTTGTTAAAAAAAGTTAGCTAAATTTGATTTTTTTATTTATTATTTAAAGTAATAAAATTAATGTTTATTTTAAAATATTTTATGTGTTTAGAAGTATTTATTATTGCCTTAAGTAATTTTAAAAATGAATATATGTAATTAATTAGAGTGAGTTATAAAACAATTAATATATTTAAGACTCACACAAATCCGAATTTAAATAGCCAAAAGTACTTTTAAAGCACTACGAACACTAAACATAAAGTGCTTTCAGAACGTTTTGTGAAAAAATTCTATTCTGTGGAAATTGATTAATTAATAAAACGGATGCGTTTCTAGATTATTAATCTTGCTTTTATCGAACATATCAAAATATTGATATTTGCTCTCACAGCTTTTTGAAATTTTAAAGTCAAAAGGCCAGTCTGTAATTTTAATTTTTAAGAGATTTATATTAATTTTGTTTACAATTTTAAAACGTGTCCTTGAGTCAATCCCTGGTCATTTTGATTTCATAATTGTTTTAAACTTTTCAGTAAAAATTTCAAATCTCATCGCTTAAACCAGTGCCAGACATAAATCTCTTGAAAGAATAAAGTTGAATGAAAAGACTGTAATAGTTTTTAACTAATCCTTCTTGTTTCCAATGAAAAAAATTATACTTTAATTTAATGAAATATTGAGAATTTTAAATTTTTTTCTTTGTGCTGATCACTGGTCTAAATGTAATTTCTAATAAACCAATACTGTAGATTAGCTATCACATTCTTAACTCCTTAACTTTTAAAAAACAGGCCTGTAATTTTACTTTGTTGACATATGTATAACATTTCTTTAATTTCTCTCATAGACTAAACACGTGACACGCAAATTATTAAGTACTAATATATTGGGTGGATGCCAGTGAATAAATATTATCTTTTTTTTTTTTAATCTTAACTCTCATATTCACTTGTTTATAAGGAATTTAATCGTAACTCTCATATTCACTTGTTTACAAGAAATTTACGAAATTTTAACTAAAAACATCAAATTTAATTTGTTTCACTCATTGTATTTAATCTCATATAAACATTTTTACATTTACTTTCATTTAAATTTTCCTTTTAATTAAATTGAAAATTTTATAAAGAAATAATAAACCTCTTTTCTAGAAAATATATTCTAAATATGTTTTAAAATTTTAAATGTTTTTCATTTTCATGTTAAAGACATTATATCTATTTAATTCCTTTCATTAGCACATTTCCAGTTTAATTTTTTGTAATAAATACATATTTATGTAGTTAGTTGTTGTTATTGTTGTCTTTTATCATTTTTCATTGCTTAAGATAAAGTGTTAAATTTTTATTTAATTCGGTAGTTTTGTTTTTTTTTTAATTCTTTTTATTTGAAGAAATATAAGTAGTGTTTGTAGATGTTTTTTTTGGTGGTTTTAATATGAGATATTTTTGTTTTCATTTTTATTTAGTTCAAAGTTCAAAAAATAATAAATATATATATCTATTATGTATGTATATAATTTTTAATACCTTAAAAACTACTGAGGTAAAATGTGAGAAATACGTAATATGAAGTATTTTTTTTTGTTTTTTATTAAAGTTTTTATTACTTAAATAATATTTTTAATATAAATTAAAAATGAAATATGTTTAGAAAAAATTAAAACTTTTGGAGATATAATATTAAAAAAAAAAAAAACATTTTTTTATTTCTTCCAAAATAATTTAATTCATTTTTAATATAGATAGGTCCCCCAAATATTGAAAATGATTTAATGAATATAAATATTCTTAGAGTTAAAAAATGTAAATTACACAGCTAGACCGAAATTAAATAACTTTCAGCGAAATAACTTCTAAGTAAATTTATCAGAAATTGTTTTTTAAAGTTTTTAAAAAATAAAACATTAACATAAATCCCGGTAAACATGTTCGTTTTTATATAAAATATTTCAATACAGTGTTCAGAACAAAGAGAACATGTCATTTAATTTGAGAGTCATATGAGAGAAACTATGAGATCATTTACCATTTTCGTCACAAACTCGTGAAATGTCTTAACTATATTTTATAATCTGCACTAGAGTCTATAGCCTGGACTATATTCTATAGTCTGAACTATAGCTTATAGTCTGGACAATAGCCTATATTCTGGACAATAGTCTATAGCATGGATTATAGCCTATAGTCTGGACTATAGCTTATAGTCTGGACTATAGCCTATAGTCTGAACTATATTCTATAGTCTGAACTATAGCTTATAGTCTGAACTATATTCTATAGTCTGAAATATAGCTTATAGTCTGGACTATATTCTATAGTCTGGACTATGGCCTATAGTCTGGACTATAGCCTATAGTCCAGACTATAACCTATAGTCTGGACAATAGTCTATAGCATGGACTATAGCCTATAGTCTGGATTATAGCATATAGTCTGCACTATAGTCTGGATTATAGCATATAGTCTGTACTATAGTCTATAGTCTGGATTATAGCACATAGTCTGTACTATAATCTGGACTATAGTACATAGTCTGTACTATAGTCTGGACTATAGCACATAATATGTACTATAGTCTTTAATCTGCACTAGAGTCTATAGTCTGGACCGTAATCTATAGTCTCTGATTAGGTCTATAGTCAATGGTCTAGACTTTATAGTCTATACTTTAGTCTATAGTTTGGATTTTAGTCAGTTCAGACTATGGTAATATATTCTGGACTATAGTAAATAATAGTTTGGACTATATTTTAGACTATATTTTAGACTATAGCAATATAGTCTTTTTGTTCTAAGTGATACAAAGAATATCCGAAAGCATTCCCGTCGCACTGTGTAATTTATTTACTAAGGACAACTATGGCTAATGCTTAATATTCTAATAATTGAGAGATTTTATTTTATTTTCTTCCTTCAAAATATTGCAACTAATTTTATATAATTTTAACCATTTTTTTTTATCAATTTATTTATTTATATTCGTTAGTTTTATTAATGCTCTATAATAAATTAACTAAACTTTTTGTTGCTATTATTAGTATTAATTTAATATTGTTCTAAGGTTTCTTTATTATCGTTTAAATTGATAAACTATATTATTTCTTTACTAAAATGTTTTAAATATTATTATTATTGCAACTACTAGTACTAAATTAATGATTTTTAATTATTTATTTTGTTTATAAGTTTAAGTTTTTCGTTTAAATCTATAAGACTAATATTGATTTTCATTTGCATTATATGTTTTTGTTAAATTATTTTTCTTTGTTTTTTATTTTAATATGTTTTTTATATAATAAATAATTTTCTTTGTTAGAGATTTGTATTATTTTTAATTAATTATTTATATATGTAATTGTTAGCTTAATATTTAGTACCACAGTCGTAGAGAATTTTATTTGTTTCTTGAAGTACTTTTTGTTTAAAA
Organism: Phormia regina; assembly: GCA_001735545.1. NCBI lineage: Eukaryota > Metazoa > Arthropoda > Insecta > Diptera > Calliphoridae > Phormia > Phormia regina. The sequence goes on from MINK01006270.1 coordinate 7,042, forward strand.
TTTAGGTTTTTTCCTTTAATTTATTTTTGAAAACTTTATAACAGAAAAGTGTACGTAATAGTTTAGAAGAAACTACTTATTTAATAATTTAAAAGGAGTTCACAATTTCATAAATAACTGAAATGTTTTAGTCATAAAAATTGTTTAAAAAGAGTTGTTTTTACAATTAATTAACTTAAATAATATATTTACTCTTGAGTAGAAAAGCTGTCTATAATAACGCCTTAAAATATGCTAATATATCTTAAGTTTAAATATTTTTCGTAGCATATTTCTTTAATGACTTTTTTCAGTTATAAATGTAACTGTATAATCTGTAATTTATTATTTAAAATGGTGCCTTAATTAACTAAAATTATTTAAAAACTTTGTTATAATAATTTTTATTGTTAATTTTTAACAAAGAAAAACATTATGTTTTTAATTTTGTTTGTCTTTTTTTTTTCTTTAGTATGTTGCAAAAAGTTTTTAAATGTTTTAAGTAATTTCAAGAAAAAAAAAAAAAAAAGAAAATTATTTTGCTTAAGTTTTTAGAGGAAGGAAGTAATATTTGTATTAGTTTTAGATAAAAATATGAGTTTTTTTTTTTGTTTTTGGAATATTTTTTTTTTGCATTTTTTGCTTTTGTTGTTTTTTCGTATATATATTTATATTTATTTTTAAATATATTTTTTAATGTCTAGAAATATTTTCAACTATTAAAACTTATTAGAAATAAAAAACGATTATAATAATTTAATAAAGTATTGAATTCAAATGGTCATAGCTCTATTTTCGTATTTAAGGTAGTTTCAAGTACTTTAGTAGTAACATTAACAAAGGCATCACAATTTGTTGATTCCATCCATTCGAAATCTTTAACAGTTGCCTAAAAAAACATTATTTTGTTTTATTTTATTTTTTTTTCTTACAATAATTATGCTAAATAATAAAGAAAATAAATTTTTATTAATTATTTTAACTTACCTTGTGCATGGAATAGACTGCAACGACAACCAAAACATGCATTATATTGTGAGAATTTAAGTAGAAATCAACCAAACCGGGAAACCATTTTTCTGGAATACGCATAGCGCCAATAGCACCGCCAATTATGGAAACACCATCCTTGAAAAGTTTTTAAAAATTATTAACTTCTTTAAATTTAATAAAAATACAGTTTAATATTTAAAATATTTATTTTGCAAACAAAATATTTTTTCACTTTTGTTTTGAGAAAAACATTTGTTGTTAATCGGTAGATTATTCGAAAAATACAAAAACAAAATACATTGTTATTGCGAATTAATAGTCCAGATGTCATTTCTTAGTGACTTTCAAATGAGTCATTTAACCGCTCTGGAATCAAGAAATCTTTTTTGATTTTGGTCGAAAACTTCGTAATAATATGAAACGCTAGTTCCTTATTTTTCGAAAATAATAATAATTTTTAAAGAACTAAATGAATAGAATAATAAAACTATGGGTTTATAAACCATGATCTTTCCATTTTTGTTAATATTTTAAAAACTTTTTTCTCCGTTAGACAAATACCTGGACACCAAAAAAGTTACCCATAAAACATTTAGAAGACAATTATTGTAAGTTATATAGCACGAATAAAAAACCGCACTCAATTTAAGCATTTTTTTACTTTCCAGAGCTTTCTGAAGCTTTCATGCGGTGTAGAAGATCTAAATTTGGCTTATATATGTAACTTAATCAGGGAACGGAAATAGTTGTTTTTTGTGTCATTTTCTAAGCAATTTTATCTTTTGCCAGAGCATTCTAAAGATATCAGATATGGTAGAAAATTAAAATTTGGATTACTCATAAAGCTTTTTGTCCTATAAATCCTAACGGAAATTTTTATCAGGGAGTGGGGTTTTCTATATATTTAATTTGCTAAGCATTTTTTTACTTCTCAGAGCTTTCTGAAGCTCGCAGTAGACGTAGAAAATTAAAATTTGGCTTACATATCTAGCCCTGACCGCCAAAATATCGTAACCGATAACATTTTTGATATTCGTGTTTCGAAAAAAATCTTTAATTTAGAATCATTTACAGCATCTGTCAAAATTTCATCGACAAGTGTCATTGCAGATTTAATATGAAAGCAATTTTATCGTTACTAACATTTTTCATACATGAAACAATGTGTAAACAATCACAAAAATACTTCTCCTGTAAAGTTGTGTTAACGAAAGAGCATTTTTTCTCTTTCCAGAGCTTTGTCCAAGATGTGGTAGAAAATTAAAATTCGAATTTCTTATAAAAATTTCCATCCTTTAAATCCTAACGGAGCCAGATTTTAAAATTTTTATCAGGGATCGGAGATACGATTTACAAAAAAATATTCCAGCTAGAACCAAAAAGAAATCCAAAATTTCAGCTTTTTTTGTAATGAATTTTCAATTAATGTTTTAATTTCTCAAATTGTAAAACTGGAATCAGAAAATTTTAATACACATTTTTAAATTTATTTCGTAATTGCGGGATTTTAGTTCATAAATCTAAAAAAAAAATTAATAAAACATAAAATAAAAATTGTCTGATTAAAAATGAATAATATGCTCTAAATCAGAAATCAATCCTTTCATTATTTTTTTTTGTAGAAAATTTTCAATAATTTCAATAATATTATAAATAATTCTGGTTAACTTTTAAAATAATAATTCAATTACTACGAACAAATGAAATTTATGTCAATTCAATTTACTACTTAAAATCCATTCTAAATTATTTTTGTTTTCCATTTCTAACATTTCTTTAAACTTTAAATCCTTAACTTGCTCTAGTAATTTTTTTTACATATATTTTCTCTTTACACATTCTCTTTAGTTATATTCTAAAATTATCTATTTTGAAATTTATTGCATTTCTCTCCATCAAATCTTGTGTCATAATCGTTGGCCTTTTTGCAAAGCAAATATAATTTAAAAAAAAAAAATATTTATTTCAAATAAATTCTACCCAAAAAATAGTAGTCTATTATAATATATTTTCCTCTTCTTCATTTTTAAAAATGTTAAGCAAATATTTGTAAAAGATTTTTCATTAGAATGTAAATAAAATGTTTGTATGTGTGTATATCTAATGAGTTAGTTTAAAGTTTGCAAATTGATTTACAGTGTGAAACAAAAATTATGTTACTATTATGAAATCATTACTTTTTCATTTTTAAGTTATGAATGCCGAAAGATTTTTAATGCTTCTGGGGTAGAGTTAGCTGCCTTAATATCTAATTGGGGTGTAGATTGCTTGTCCTAAGACGGAATTATAGGGTGGCCTTTAAAACAAAATGGCAACAACGAAACTTGAAAGTAAGAAAATACTACAGCTAAAATATAACGAGTCACAAATTGGGCAGAATATTATGTCTTGCCATTTAACACCTATTAATGACTTCAAAGCAGGGACTGTAACGATTATGAGTTTTCATGATTAAATGATTATTATTTGACTTTTATTTTTTACTCAAAAAATAACAATTATTTTAGATTTTTATTTTTTGCTCAAAATAAATTGATTATTTTTCGACTTTTATTTTTTGTTCAAAAAGATAACTTTTATTTCTGAATTTTATTTTTCGCTCAAATTATAAGGATTATTTTTTGACTTCCATTTTTTTATTCAAAAAATAATTTTTATTTTTGAATAAACATTTTTATAAAAAAAAACTTTAATTATAAAGATGTTTTATTTGTTACGTGTATATATTTAAAAAAATATCAAATTAACATTTAATGAATTTAATTTACATTAACAAATAAAACTTTTAACAAAGTATCAGAAAACATATTATATTCGAAGTCACACAAAATCTGTATTAAACGCTCTATTTACGCTTATATGGATAGCGTGAACAATATGAACACTTCTGCCATTTTATGTAAAGCATAGCATATATTTTGATCTTCCAAGATGTCGTAAAAATAAAATAACCAAAATAATCATAAGGATTAAGAAAAAATCATTGGAAATTTTGAGCGCAAAAAATAAAAATCAAAAATAAAAATTATTTTTTGAGCGAAAAATAAACGTCGAAAAATAATCAATTTATTTTGAGCAAAAAATAAAAATCTAAAATAATTGTTATTTATTGATTTTTTTATAAAAATCAAAAAAATAAAAGTTTATTACATAATTGGAAAGCGCGACCAAAAAAGTAATAAAAGTGTTCTACAACATATTTCTAAAGTTTTTAGA
>MINK01006276.1:0-23559 GCA_001735545.1 Phormia regina
AAAAATTTACAAGAGAAATATTTTTGTGATTTTTACACATTGTTTTATGTATGAAAAATTTCAGTTACGATAAAATTGCTTTCGCTATAAAGACTTAACTACATAGAATATCTTCGGTTCAACTGCGACTCACAGTTACGCAACGAATAAATTATATTAACCCAGTCTTTGCACTATTTTGTTATTACAATTTTACATAATAATATATAAAGACGCAAAAATTAAATTATGTTCTCAGTTGAAATAATGAATTCCAAATAAAAATGTTCGACTCATCAAAAAAATATTAAAATAAGAATAAATCAACTGACAAAATGTATTTACGTACGTAGTTTCTTCAAAGTTGAATATTTTTCATCTTTAAAGTACTTCAAGCTAAATTTTGACGTACTGATTTTGCTGAGTTCCATATAAACGCATGAATTTTACTGCAGCTGTCAGTTGCAGTTGAAGCGAAAGTATTCTATGTAGTTGATTCTTAAATCTGAAAGACACTTGAGACGTCGATGAAATTTTGACAGATGCTCTAAATTATAGATCAAATCAGGGATCAATATGATAATTTTGATAAAAAATATAAGAAATCTTTGTTTTATAAGTACATATTTTCACGTTTTTAGAGCATATTTTTCGCTTTTTATTGCATATTTAATGCACATAAAACCCATTTTTTAGAGCATATTGTGGTTTCCCTGGTAATAACCTTTTACATTAATACTTTCAATATTAAAAAAATTAAAAAAAAATAATAATAAAATAAATAAATAAAAAATATTGCAAAAAAATAACCATTGGCAAATCATTTTATTAGTTGTAAAACCTAACGTTGCCAAACCGCTTTGTTTTATTTCTAAAAAACATTATGCCAGCGCTTGATGTTTTGTATGGTTGGCAGTTACTGCCTGGGTTGTTGCAAAGATTTTTGTGGAAAATTTTATTATAGTGAGGTAAAGTGATTTACAAAATAATGGGATAATTTTTTTATTTAATAATTTTAAATATGTAAATACGTATGATGATTATATGTTTAATATAATTTATAATTTAAATAGTTTTTTTTTTTTGAAAACATAATAACAATTTTATAAATATATAAAATATACATAATTTTGTTTAAAATCGTAAAAGCCAATTAAGTACATATACATATGAATATAAATTAATTATAATAAAATACAATAATTTTATAAGGAATTATCACACAAAAATAAAAGCAAAAATAAATAAAATTATTTATAAAGTGTCTTTACTTAAATTTAGTTTAAATTAAAATATTAATCAGTTTTAAAATCTGTATAAAAAAGCAAAACTCTTTTTCGATTTATACTTTGAAAAACATACAAATCGTAAGTAAGATAAAGAGTGGAAATATTTTAAAATAGATGAGTAAAAAAATAAGCACCATTTAGAAATATAAATTAAAAAAAAAAAAGATTCATAGATTTCTAAAGTATAAAAGAAAATATTTTTATAAAAGATTTCTCTTTAATATTTAATAAAAAAAATATGGGTCTCAAATTCTCACAGTAACAAAAAATATATTCGATAAATACAGGCGCGTATTTAGCTCATGCTTTTGGGGGGAGGAAAATATAATGATTTTCACAACTATTTCCTTTTTTTTTGGCTTAGTACAAATTTTGCACTAAGATTTTTCATTTTGGGTAGGGAAATTTATCTTTTTTCCTCCCCGTGGATCCGCGCCTGGATAAATAAGTTATTCGTTATAAACTGTGTTTTGTAAATAAATATTATGTATTAAAATGTAAGAATTACTAAATATATTTATGTATATACCTTACAGATCTGACAATAATGTATACATTTACTTTGTTATCTTAAAGTTATTAAATCGTCTGAATTTAAAAATTATATTTTAATAACGAAACACAAGATTTTGAGACAAGTTTTTCATATACGTAAATGTTAAGAGGAAATACATATAAAATCGCAATGATTTGGAAATACATAATTATAAAACATTGAAAAATTTTATAAAATAATTCGTTTAAGAAAACAAAAAAGGTAATTTAATACTAAAATGTTAATATGGGAGTTTCACGATGATCCAACAAATCTGTAAGAAAAAAAAAAAAATAATAATCACAAATTAATATGATATTCATTTAGAAAGTAAAATTAAAATTGTTATAATTTTCTGCTCTGTATGTTCTCCTTAACCAGCTTAGAGCATGCTGCATAGACGCTTAATGTTATCTTTAAAAATTCACTATCTTTACACAATGATTTCAGATGTCAGAGAAGACCCTAGAGTAAAGAGAACCGGTTCAAAGTTAGTCATGTGACAGGTTCTCAGGGCTAGTGACCGGTTCCAGTTCCGAAACTTTATATGAGAAGAACTTGTCAATTTTACATGGGGTTGTCGTCATTGTAGGTGGCTAATTAGCCCCTTGGGTTAGGTGACAAGATAGGTCACAGAAATGGTCCTAGAGGACAGGTTCAGTGCCGATTAATATAACAAAATTTTTTATTATTATTTTAATCAAATTTATGTTTTATTTGAATTTTATCATTTTTTCTTCATATCGATGGCGTCACTCCGAATCGTACCCGAGCTCATCTAACGTACGTTGTTTTATAGTCTTCAACGTTAACCACTCAGCCACTGATTACAATTTCGCAAGTAGCTATTTGCGCACTTAACAAGCATGTTATAAAATGACTCTCAGTTGTCAAATAGTTTGTCAACTGGTGGTCAATTGGAACTCTGGTGACGAGTTGAGGGTCAATTGGTTCTGAGGAATCAATTGACTCTCAACCATTTATTATAACTCCGCAGGGGAGTTATAATTAATGAAAATAGTAGAGGTAAAACCGATTTATGCTTGCATTTTTTATTATTTTTACTATATACTTCCTATCGCATACTCCATACATTAAAAACATAAGGCAAAGATTTTTTCCCTCTCTCTGGTATTGGTTATGTTAACAAGGAAGAATTCTGATCATAGATGGGGGTTAATACTACTTAAACGAATTGGTAGTCTTCAGAAAGTAGAGATTTACTACTTTTAAACTTCTCTGACTCAATGGTATGGATCAAGCAAAATATCTTTATTTAATGCTCAACGCTAAATATCATGGAGAGTCGGAAAAATTAAATTATGGAATTTTAAATTAATAAGTAGGTAGGGTAATGTCTATGAATATTGCAATTAGACTTGAAAAACTTGGACAGTGGGAAATTATACTTTTAGACCTTTAATGGATTAGAATTCACCTTAGAACACACGGATTATATTGTCCCCAGCGAGAACTCCATTTTTCTTTTAACAGCTCTAAACTTGGTGATGTGGCTTTACCACCTACCCATAGTCATCACTTTGGATCGTCCCAACGATTACATATGCGTAATACTGTACAATATTGGCGAATGATCACAATGTTATCACCAAGGAGGCAAAACTCGAGTTCAAATTCCGTCAGTGAAGCACCCAAAAATCCTGGGAGTCACCTTTGACAGTTTTTTACCTCCTTAGCTCATGCTATTACAATCTCGCACAAATTGTGAAATAGAAACAAGTTCGCCAAAGCGCTAGCCGGCAGTTTTTGGGATATGAACAAAGAAACCTTATTAGCTACATACAAAACCATTTGTCGGTCTGTTGTTGTAGCAGCTAGAACATCTTAACAATTATCAGTCAGGGGGTTCTGCATCGAGGTCAAATCCGAGGAATTGTGCTACTTCCACTGGTTGTGTCCATAAATCCGTTGGACACAGAGAAGTAGGGTTCGCAGGACAGTTGAAAATGTGGTGGGTATCATGTGGGCCCTCACCACATGCTGGGCATAAGTTGGGGACGGTACGGTCTATGCGGGACCAGTAGGCATTGAACTATTCTCTGATAATGTCGTTCAAAGCTGTCACGTGAGAGTTGCGGTTCAATGGATCTTAGTATGTTCCCCCGTACTTACGAATGTCATGTCTGACATGCCGGGGGGGATAATCCAACTGTGTGATGTTGAAGTTTGGATGTTCACTGTGATAACATCCCAGAAGGAACATCCCAGAAGGAACTGTTTAGTTAACATTACGTTATGTACGTGGTGTGGGGAGGTTATCTGTAGGCAGCCTATGACGGTCCTTAAGGTTGCATTTTGACAGCTTTGTAAATTTCTCTAATGGGTATCACTCAACGAAGGGGAGCAGCATAATTAACTAATGACCGGCTGTCGGTCTGTAGTTAATTATGCTGCTCATGTGTGGTCCCCTTTCGTTGTGTGATACGCAGTGGAGAAATTTACAAAACTGTAGAAATGCAGTCTTAAGGACCGTCATAGGCTGCCTGCCTACAGATCACCTCCCCACACCACGTACATAACGTAATGTTAACTAAACAGTTCCTTCTGGGATGTTCTGGGGCCTCAGACTTGTCATGTATAACGATTTCGGTAGTAGCTGCAACAACATCATTCTGTTATTCATACCCTTTGCATATGCTCGACTATCAGATCTAAGGAAAAGAACAGGTAAATCCTTTTACGATGGTCTTAAAAATCTATAGATTGAATAATTTTTTGTGACATTGACTCAGTACTCAGGTACTCAGTATCACAGTAAAAATAAACATATTGTTGGCCTAAGTAAATGTGGTTTTCGATCCAATGGCCTTTGCAAACTTAACAATCAGCAATGCCTATATAAATACTAGTTGGAAATTAAACTAATTTTCTTTTAGTAATTCAAACATGCTAAAACCATTTACCTAAAAAGCTCTACTAACTCAGTAAAATCAAATCTTACAATTTCTAAATTTAAAAATAGAAAAACACTAAAATAATTCAAACTTAATTACCTTTAGCTATACTCCACCAAGGCAGTGTAACATATGTAAGGAATGCATTCAATGGAGTCGATTGTTGACGACGATTTTCTTTCCAAAAATGAAATGATTGCGCAAAACCACGACTAGCCCACAAAGGATTGTAAGCACCATCATCGAGTTCTGTAAGTATAAAAGATAACACACAAATGTAAATAACAACAATAAAAAAGTATATTTAAATATATTTTCTTATTTTAACAAAAATTTAAATTCTTATTACGAAAACCCATAAAAAAATCTTCCTTCAAAATGTTCACCTTTTAATGACTTCTTAGATAGATCACACCAATAGTAAATGGTGGTACCATCTGGTGTACGTCTTTTGGGTACTAAATTAATTGCACGATTATAAAATGCTTGCATAGCAGCTGTACGTTTAGTTCGTGGCAATGTTGAAGCAAAATTGGCAGATTGTTGCAAATCTTCAGCTTCCGCTGAGGGCGGTGACATGGGTGATGTGCTGCACGAGGCAGAATTATTACAATTACCATTACAATCATTTAAAGAGGCTGGCCTACAGTAAGGTGATGATCTTAATTCGTCATTTGTTTGGCCAGCTGAGGACGAGGAATTATTATCATTTTTACAGGTTTCATTTTCTGAGTCAGTATTTATTGGTTGCAATGGATGGCTGTCTGCGTTTACAGGTACACGAACACATTTTTCAAATTGATACATTGTAGTTGGAGGTTTAGTTTCACTATCAATCGAATTGGAATTGGACAAGGGCGACAGAGGTACGGGTGATGATTGTGTGTTATTTGGTGTTTGTTCTACTACCGGTAATTCTTCTTTACCTCTAACCGTGATCATGGAATCAGTTTCAGTTAGTATCACCATTTTAGCTGCACTTTCAGTGACTTGTGTTATATCTCCACCTCCGTTTAGGGAAATAGCATCATCTGCTATTTCATATTCTTGGCAAGAATCATTGGAATCTTTTTTCGTTTCTTCTTGTTTTTTGATCGGTTTAGTTGTTTTTGTCTCAGGATTATTATTGATATTTTCCTTTTTAGTTTTGAGAGAAGTTTTAGTTTTCTCTGAAGTACTGTTATTACTTTGAGTTCTTTGGGCTCTTAATTTTTTGGGTGATACTTTAGCCAAGAGACTAGTCTTGGCAGTTCTTTCTTTTGTTTTATCTTTAACCTCTTTATTGGTCTCCTTTGTCTTATCTTCCTTATCTTTATCTTTGGTCTTAGTTTTATCTTTTCTATTGACCATAATTTCCGGTTTCTTAATTCTACGATCAGCTGCAGATAAAGAAGAACTTCGACCGATAGTGGTATTAGGTTTCTTATCAGTAAACTTTAAACTACCCCTCTTGGTTACCACCAATTCACTTTCCACACTTAATATAGTTTTTGGCTTTAATTTCGATTTCTTATCCGGCATTTTATTTAAACAGGCCGGTGTTTCATTGGCAAAATCATCACATGTAGGACAATAAATTTCCGACATTTGGGGCGTATTCTTATCGGAATTTGTTGAGATCCAACGTTTCTTACATTTTTTACCGGTCTTAAAACAGTTACCACCACATCCTGTAGTTTTACCATTAACCGACGAGGGAGATGTAACCGTGACAGCTTCATTTGTAGCTTCAATAGCATCTTGTATGCCACTTTGTTCAAGTAATAGTGAAGAGCTTTCATCTTTAGTAGCTGAATTTTCTTGATCTTGATCTTGTTTAAGATCACGTGTTATTTCATTTGTATTTTCTTTAGCAGTTGTTGTGTTGCTTGTGTCTTTTTGATCTAATAAAGTTTTAAGCTCTTCACAATTTGGATTTGTATGAATTTTTGCCTCGGATGCCGAGAAAGCAGGACGCAGATCTACAAATAAATATAGATCATTTGTTTGCACTTTAATTTTCAGACACTTCTATTTTTAAACTTAGCATAAGAAACAAATAAAAAAAACATAAACATTTTGCAACATAAAATTTTATAATAATAATTAAATTAAATTATAATAAAATATTTAAATTTAAAATAATGAAAATTATATTGAAAAATAAATATATTCAAATAACTTGTAGTGTAGAATGAATGAGTTTTTGTTGGAATGAAGAAATAGTGGTTTTTAAATCTGTGTTTATATGGAGAAAAGCAGTTACAAGTGGGAAGAGGGGGGATATGTGTAAATATTATTTCATATATCAAGGATTTGTATAGAGCAAGCAGTTAAATTTCAAAAAAATTATTTTGGATTTTTACGAATATTCTTTAAGTTATGCTTTATTATATGGAATGTTGATTCATCGTAGGAAGATAATGAAAAAAGTTTAAGTTTCTTCAAGAAAAAATGTTATAGATCACAAAAATGAAAAGGAGCTAAACTTTTTTGTTTGGATTTAACATCCTATAGTTTATTAAAAATATATTTTATAAAAGATTCCACTTTTAGAAAAGCTAAATAAAAACTTTTTTCTGTTATAGTTTAGCATTTGTATTAAATACCTAAACAACAATAGATTGTGATATATGATTGATTGACTATTCTAAAATCAAGAAGCTGGACACTGATATTAACAATTGTTTTAGAACAGCATCAGGACTTCTCAGAACAACTCCATTGGAGCTGCTAAATTTGAAGTCCGATATAGAGATTTTAGATTTATTTTGGAGAATAGCGCAATTAGTCTATCTTCAAGATCCATTGCAATTTCCAGTAATGGTCTTCATGACATATTTTGGAGACACTTGGAATACCAAAGAAGCGGGTCACAATCTGGCATTTTACAAATTATTAAACTTTTGAGAGAATACAACATCTCTTTACCGGATAGGCCTAATCAAAACACTACGTTAACAACTATACTATGACGGACACATAGTATAGTTGTTAACGTAATAATAGGAATAACATTAACCCTATAATTTTTAAGAAAAACCTGCAGCAGAAAATTACATCTTTCTCCCCAGAAATTATAACCCAGCAAAAATAAACCGAAGTCATTTTTAAGAAAGTACATTTTCACTACTTCCAAAGTATCAAAATAGATATATATATTTTCGAGATTTTAAAAAGTAATAAAAACAATATCCAAAGACTATATATCTATTCAAAAGATATTTATTCAAATATTTGTTATGAAAAATAAATTTTATTCAACAAATTTATTAGATTATTTAAGTATAAATAGAATTTAATTTCCCTGCATTGATAGAAAGTAAAATCCAAAGAATCAGTTTTTCATAACATCCTAGACATGACTTCCTATTCATTGAATAGGTATCAAAAAAGAGATCATCATCCTATGACAAGCCTATATTAAATTCATTGGTAATGATCCGAATTTGTACTACTTCTGGATCACAAGTTTAGGATCTTATTGATGTTCTTTTTTTGCTGGGAATATATACAGATGGCTCTTTTCAAGGAGGTGTAACATCATATGCAATAGTTGAATATATAAGTCCTACACAATACAAGACTGTTATGGAGGCACGATTACCTAATAACGTTGGAATTTTTTTTGCAGAAATTGTTGCAATTAAGTCAGCTATTTTATATGCAGTTAGTAGAAACGCTAAAGCTTTATAAAATCATATCATTGCCCTACCTAAGGAAAACCAGGACATTTTTATATCATGGGTGCTTTCGCACATCGGAATAAATGGAAATGAATGCGCAGAAACAACTGCCAAAAAGGCACAAGAGCTTTTTACATGTAACTGAAATCCCTTGTATTCCTAATAGTATATTATTAAATCAATGCAGAGCAACTCTAAGGCAACAACATCCCCCATATATAAGGCCTATATATAACATTAATATGACAAGAAGTGAATGTATAATGCTTGATCGACTTCGACTCGGAAAAACTAGATTCAATACTCAACACTATTATGATGGCAATGAACCACCGAAATGTACATTCTGTAATGTTATTCTTTCCGTTCGTCATATTTCAAAGGAATGTGAAGCCTCTAAGATAGAGATCTTAGAAACAATCATTGATTGCACAACTGACATATATCGGTCATCCATAAGAAGAAGCCTGCAGAAGCACAAAATTCAGGATGCATGAAAGGGTCCATTATCTAATGGAATGCTTTATTATTTTCTATTATTCATAACTATTTGATACATTTTTTTATACCTTTCTATTATTATCAAACATAAAAACTATTTCAATTACTTTTTTAATTGTATCAATTATTAAATTGATCAAAATTTAAATTTTCTAATAATTGTTACTAAAAATAAAACATTTTATCGGTTTTTAATGATTTTTTAATTCTATGAATTAATAAATTAATCAAATGTAAATAAAAAGAATTAATAATTTGAATAATCGAATATACAATTTTTTTATAGCTTGAGTTTCAATTAATAAAATAATTGAAATGTGCATAATTCGTAATTGAAATTAGATTTTAGAATTTTCTTTTAGTTATAATAGTTTTAACTATTTTTTTTTTTTAATTTTAAAAGTATTTGAAATGGCTATTAAATTTTGATTAGTAAATTAATGGAAAGTTTTTGGAAAATATTTTTTCTCTGTAGTTAGAGTACTTTGATTTTATGTAATTTATTTAATTTTGTAAAAATATTTCAAATCATTTATAAATTTTGATTAATAATTTCATTGAAATGGTTTCGAAAATATTTTTTTTTTTAAGAAATTTTTATTAAATATTGAATAAGAGTTGAAAATGTTAATATTTTTCAAACATTTAAACATATTAATTTGCTTTATTTCATTTTCAAGAAATTTGTTTTAATGATTTTTAAAGGTGCCTTAAATCCATTGAAAGTCTTAGAAACATATTAAAACGTGTTAATAATATTGATTGGGCTGATAAATTTTAGAAATCTTTATAAAGAAAACATTACATGTTCATATTATAAGTTACCAAGTTTTTGAAAGAAATATATCGATATAAAGATATATGGTCACTTTCAACATAAAAGCTTCATATATTGGCTTTGAGAAACTTTTTCCTATATTAAATAAAGTGCATTAAACTGGAATTTATATTCTAAAATATATTTCTCACGTATGTATTAGAAATTGAATTATAGTTTCAAAATTTTAAACATTTTATATATTTTCCCTAAAGCTACTGGTTACCAGTGAAGGTCCCAAGACTAGTTCAGCTTCTTTTATACTCCTGCTCCTGCTATTTCGATAATTTCTCCTGGTTTTAGTTTCATATAAACTCTCTTGACTTCTAGGTGACGTTACTAAGTAAGACTTCATCTATATACGACTGTAGGATTTTTCAGTTTTAAAAACACGTCTGTTGATTTAAAATTTACAGACTATTTATAGAATCCAATACGGATTGGTTTTATAACATATTCTCAACAAAACCAATAAATTGGGTTTATGTATTTGATTTTGAATTAGAAAATTTAAATTTTTTTCCACAGATTAGTGGTTCCAAGCGCTTTTTTTGGAAATAATTCTGTGACCTGTGAACCGTCCAAGATATTTCAAATAAATAATTTCGCATAGTCAGAACTGAGGTGTTTTCTAGTTAATTTGGACGAGTACAGATTCTTAGCGAGTCAGGAAGATAGTGTGTGATCTTCCAAAGTTGGTCATCGCGGGTATGTATTTTTTTCGGCAAAAATTTATTTATGTTTTCACAGAAAAGAAATTTTATATATAGACAGTATTTGTAAATTTCTAAAAAAATTATGGTAACATGTGTAGATTTTGATTTAGAAGATATTTAAGTTGAAATATTTTATTGACTTGAATTGTTTATTATTTCTTTAAGTACATAAAAATGGAATTTTGCGCGGAAATATTAATTCTTTAACAAATCATTTTCATAAACCATTTCAATTTGAAATTCTATAAACAGGCTGATGAAATCTTTTAGAAATGTCTACAACTTTGAGTTTTATAAAGTGAAAAAAAAATGGAAAAATAAGACAGCTATACTTCTCAATAATATAGAAAAGTCGTAGCTATTGTGTTTAATATTCAGTCAGTTATGTTGACGTAATGTGAACTTTGGCTTTAAGCCATTCACCTTTTAAGAGGCATAATCATCACATGATAGAAGAGGCTTATATTGTCAAAACTATGAACCGATACTTATATAAATAAAACATAAGAATACAGAATATTATACCAAAATAACATTTATATGCTTTCCGAAAGTGGATCTATGGTTAAATTATGGTATTATCTTCATAAAATTTAGTTCTATAAAACTTATTTATGTCGAATATTGTTTTGATATCATATTAATGGGATTTATTCCCTTTTTTCCGAAAAAGTACTTACATATAAGCTACAATCAATTATGAACCGATCTTCATGAAATTCGTCAGAAGGATTTAAAGTTATTTGTGCCAAATTTAATTAAAATTACATGGACGGACAGACAGACAGATAGGCAGACGAACGGAGGGACTAAGTTAAATTGACTCTCTTAATTTACACTGATTGGTATAAATAAAGGTGAGCCTTAGACCAATATTTTTTTGTGCTACAAACAACAATTACTATGTAATTATCCAAAAATGGGACAATTTTAAATTCCTTGAATATAATATTTGGATAATGAAATTTCTGTGTAATATTAATGGAACTTCATTACATAAATATGTATATTAATTGTTAATAAAATGTCATGCGTATTTTTTATATAAAATTGCTCCAATTTAGTCTGTGGAAATGAAAACCAGAATTTCCAAAAAAGTAAGGCTAAAAAACACATTGGTATTGTAACAGGAGCAGAATAATATGTGTAACTTGTGATTTCCATTATTTATAGCAAATGCTTTCAAAGGAGAATTTTAACCACTATTAATGTATGTATTTTTTAACAGCTTAATTTCTAAGAAGTTTAACTATCTTATGTCCTTAATCCCTTTGCCCAACTTTGAAAAAATTTCTATACAAATTTTTGAAAAATCAAAACAAATTACAAGAAAATTTTTTTAAAGTGTTTTACAAAATAAGACCCTAAAATTTCACAACGCTTTTGCGTTTCCATCAGTTCCTTTAATATCGTCTAATTAACTACTATGAAGTTATTATTCGATTAGATTCATTAGAATTATTATTAGATTAATATGTTATTTTAAAGATAAGGAAAATAATCGAATGGTGTTAAAGACACACCCTTAAAACGTTAGTGTTGCGAAAACTTTTCAATGGCCATTTCGGCAGTATCTTTAAATCTGCTTTACAAAAAACTGCTTTTATGCTATGGGTGCATTCTAAAGATAACTAGCTTTAAATTTGAACTTAAAAATTTTAAAAATATCATTTAGAAAAATAATAAGTTAAAAACTGTTGTGACAACACATTGTTAAAGTCAACGCTTTTTTATAGGTATGTACATACGTCTGTAAAATAAATTAATATTTTGTATGAAAATATATAAAGATTAAGGTTATTGTGTTCCTTGTCACTGTGACACTCTTGGTAATGAAAGTACCGATGAGCTTGCTCGCAGTAACTTGGAACTAGATAGTTCTTTAATAGAGTCTAAGATTCCAATTGGGTCTATTTTTTATAGCTATAAGGGAATGGAGTGGTGCACCAGATCGGACTGCAAAGTTTCTGAGCATTATGGCCTAGTCTTAAACTACCTTCTAAACATCTTCTAGGTTTGAGTCGTGGTAATCTTAGAGTTATAGCAGGTATGGTTATTGGTCACTTTTCAATAGGGAATATGATGAGTAAGTGGTAGACGTCTGATTTTTGCAGAACGTGCTGAATGGATTTATAATGGGTATAAAATAGCTTGGGAATAATCGCAACTGATTATCTCGTTTCGTCAGTTTTTTTTAAAAAGAACTCTTAATTATTAAAAGAACACTTATACTTTCAGTGGAATTTTAATTTAGACATATTCATAATATTTACATTAACATTTCATTAAACTTCGCGACCCCCTACGAATATCCTTACGAACCCCAATTTGAGAACCGTTGATTTAAAGGCTTTGCTTGTATAATATGAACTACCGACTCCGGCAACACTGGCACAAACGCATAAATACCCTCACTTTTATGGTCATAGATCATGTTGTACTGATACTAAAATCGTTTTCAAAAGTTATAACCGATAACCTTCCGCATCAAAATCAATTTCTATTTTTTTAACATTCAAAAAAGTTTATATTTTTCATATTATAAATATTCTTAAATATTCTGCTTACTATCAAATAGTTCTTTATTATTTTGTTAATAATCATAAAATTTTTTTTTTATAAAAATCGCAATTTAAGCGCCAAATATAATGAATAATTGATTTTATTATTACTGTTGACTTCACATACGGCAATTTTTCTTGCCGCAATTCTGGCTTTGTAGACGAGAGAGGTAAAGAGAATGTAAAAAGTTTAGTACTCTCTTCTCCTCCTTCTTCTATAAACTCAGAATTGCGGCAAGAAAAATTTGCTGTGTGTGAACCCGGGCTTAAACATTAATTTCATATCATATTTAAACAATAAAAAGTTACAAGGGTGAAACAATAAAATTTTGGTTTCTAATTAAAATAATGCATAATATGAACAAATATACTTTTCTTTAAATCTTTATATGTCCTATACCCTGTGAATTTCAATATTAGCAAAAGTTATACTCGTAATAGAGACCATGTTTTTTCATTTTTAAAGTGTCATATTTTGGAACGGAAAATTCTTTAGTTTAAGACATTGCGATTTGAGCAATAAAGAATTTCATTGAAATCGGAGATACCAAATTCGAACATGACTGAAATTAGATTTTTATCCGTTCTCAATATTTCGAATTATGAAAAATACGGTATAAATTTAAGAAATTCAAATATGTTTCAAAAAATCTTCTTTTCTAAAGTAATTATTCATCTATTAAAATAATTATTATAACATTTTACACATATAGCTTTTCAATCATCTTGCTTTATTTTAAAAGGAATTGTTTGGTACTAAATACAAGTTTAGTTAACCAATAAATTAAACATTTTCTTTTACCTACATTTTTCTTAAAGGAAGATATTTTTAAGAATAATTTATTTTTATTGGTAATTTTGAAAAGCGCAATCAAGCATATTTTATATTTGGTTAGCTTTTTATTATCAAACTTTATTTAAAAACTAATTATAATTGTAGTTATATTGTTAATTATACAAAAAATATATTTAAAAGAAAAAAAAAACTTTCTACAAAAGAATATAAATAAAAAATAAATTTTCAAATCAAATGCATTTCAGCTAATAAAAAAATATATATTTACTTTTTCGTACAAAAAAATATAAAAATATATTAGAAAATAAATAAAAAAAGATATAATGTAAGGGATTGGAAATAATGTTTTTATGCATTCAAAATCTCTACATTGTTTTTTTTTTTTATTAGAGATTGAGTTTTAGATGAGTCCTGCTTTCTCGGCAAATCTATATAGAGTTTTATATTTTTTTTTAAATTTTTTTCCAAAAATTAATATTTTCTTTATTTACATTAAGAAAATATGTATAAATAAGTGTAAGACAGGTTTATAATAAATAATTTGTTTAAAGTGTTTAAAAATTTCTTTTGGTATAAAAGGATAGAGGAGAACATTAAGAATTTGTTTTTTTAAATAATTTTACAAAAAGCAGCAGCAAGTTAATAACAAATAATATAAATTTAAAAACAAATGTTTATTAAAAAGCTTTTAAATATAGAAATAAATAAAAGAAAAATTTAAGATTTTGTGAAAAAAAAAATTTAACAATAAAATAAATTAATAAATTGGAAAAAATGGATTTAAAACAAGTTTTTTTTTAATATGTATATAAATATGCAATGCCATTACTTTTACAAGGACATCTTATTGGTTAAATCAAGTGCAAAGATTTATGATTCCATTAGGATCAAGATTCTGTATCACTTAACTGTATGTATCTGTTTTTCGGTACATATATAATGAGCAGATGATTTATGGAGGGCGAGGAAATTTAAAAACAGGGAGTATAATATAACAAAACTGATAGAGAAGTTTTGTTAGTGAATATCTTCAGACTATACAAGTTATCGGGGTCAGACGGTATTTTTCTGAGGGTTTTTTTTAATCGTTGGAAGTTAACTGGAATTAAATGTTTTTAATGAGACAATTTATGCCTTATGGTTGTTTAGTATAGCAAAAGGCTATGAGAACGGGAAAACGTAGGAATATTTTGTCTTAAATACAGTAAATCACTTATCAGGCAACTGTGAATGTCATACTGCATTCCATATCAATTAAAGAATATATAGGAATGGCTGCAACGAACTTACTTATAATGAATGTATTAGATTTAATGGAATCATGCATATATTGGTGTACCACACAGTACATTCCAAACTCTCAAAGAAAGTCAATTTCAGTGGCCATATTTTAGCTCCTTCTAAAGAGCAAGAATGGGCTGGAATATGGACTAGCAGTAGGCACTGATGCGGGTGTCTATTTTGTAATAAGTTATAATAGGAAATGTTACATTCTAATGGAAAATTTAGGTATTCTAAATGATACGGCCTAATAGGTGGAAACATTGAATGGAACTAGTGAAAGTTGTGTAGAAACAACCACCGCTACAAATTTACTTCCTTCTTCCATACTGCAATTATGGAATGAGTCTTGGATATACATGAATCATTCGAACTAACTACAAAATAGCAAGTGTTCTTCTATGAGTTAACTTGATAGTCATATAGTACAATAGGAAAACTGGCATGCAATTTAATATCTTCGGCTCTTCAGACAGACATTTGCCGATTGTGTGATGATGTCGTAGAAATAGAAAATAAATAAAATATTAAATCGATATTCGAGGAAGGACGTATAAAATATTAAATCGATATTCGAGGAAGGACGTAAGGATAGTATATGCCTGATGTAATATACTACCAAACTATTTTACCAAAAATATGCTACATTTATTGAGGAACTATAGGTGAAATTTTGTAATCCATTCTTATGATCCGACAAGTTGACACTAAGATAAGATTATCCTCATACAAAAAGCACATAAATTAGGTAAGGATTACTTATTGGATCTTGCCAATCTATCAAAATACATAACAAATAACATATACATACTTGTTTTAAAAACAACAAAACTTAATCTAAAACAAATATTAAAAATTAAATTGTTCTTAAAAAACTGCATGCGTTTTATATAAAAGTTAGAATAGAAAAAAAATATATATTTATGTTAAGGAGTAAATGAAATTGTGTGTGTTTGTGTGAAATTTTCAAATAAATGATTCCTCTATTAATGCAAGTGATGATGAAAATAGTGTAAAATTTCATAAAATTTCAAAGATAAATAGAAGATGATGTAAACAATCTTCATTTAAAGGAAAAATTAAATAAATGCAAAATATTTTTTATTTTATAAAAATACTAAAGAAAGTAAAAAAATACAAATAAGCATATTGAAAATATAGATATGAAAAAAATAAAAAATACTTACCATCTCTTAAATCACCAGCTTCAATTTCGGAAACTTCATTGGCCAAAGAGTCTAAGCCTTCATTTTCTGAACGAGCTTTAGAGCCGGCAGAGCCAGAAGCCGCATCGGAAGAATTTTTTGTGCGCCAAGCATAACGTGAGAAATTATTAAGATTAGCACTAGGATCACTGAGACGACGTTGATGGCGATATGTGCAATAATCATCATTTTCCTCTTCCCAATCATCCCACATATCAGTGGCACAAAAACTAAAAGAACATAATAAATTAATTTGATGTAAAGAAGAAGAAGAAGTACTTTAAAGACAAATAAATACCCAGGTTCACTGGTGGGTGTTTCAACGCCTGAGCCTTTAGGTTTGGTTACAGCCATTTCTGCATGACCTTTGCCCTGAGGTCCTTTCATTCTAACAAATTCACAGCGTGTTTGAACTCCAGCACCGCTACTAAATAAGCCAAATGACATACGTTGAGCGACTTTTGAGCTTAAGCTAGATTGCTAAAAATATATAACAAAACAAAATTTTAAATTGCGTTTTTATAAAATAAATAAAAACCTACCCTGGCATCATAGACTTTCTTTAAAGCATCATAACGTATAGAACCTAAAAATATAACACCTTGCACAGCACCATCTTTATCATTGGCCACCAATTCCACACAAACCATTTCACCATCTCGTACCAGTATATCACTAAAAACCTAAAGTAAAGTAAAGTTTTAAAATGTTTTTATAATCTGCAAAGAATATTTTTGTTTTTTTTTGTTTTGATTTCTTACTTCATCGAAATTATCCACCATAAAACATATGTGAGGATATGTTATCTCTTCACCTTCGCCTTTGGTATCCATTTTTCTTCTACTCGGACTGGCATAAACTCGCTGTGAATGACGTCTTAAAACCTGCAATTCCTTTGGTGAAGTTCTTGTACAAATGGCCAAAGTAAGTGTGTAATCAAACTGATGTATGATCATATTGAGATAAACTGTTTCCTCCCAATCAACATCAGGATCACCAATCGGTAATTTACGAGAATCTTTGCGAAAAACATCGACCTCAGTCTGTAATAAAGTAAATTATAACATTATTGTGGCTAAACTAATACTTAATTAAACTTTTTATTTTATTTTTAGTTACTATAAACCATGCGATTTTAAAATTTAATAAGTTAATTTTTACTTACCTCATATTTTGGCATATGTCGGGAAGAACTCTTTACATGTTTCTTACGTACAAAAAATAACAAATCATCTGAATCAATGCTATGAACCGGTTCCGTTTGAAATAGAAAATGTCGTACAAATAAATCGGTCCAATAGGTGGTGCCTTGTAGAACAACAAATCCACTGTCTGAAAAAAATAAAATTTCATGAATTAATTTAAATTTACAACTAAGGACTGCGAACGAGAAAAAAAATCGTGCATACAAATCTGTTTGTAGAAACTAAACAATGGGTTGATTTTTTTAATATGATATTTTTGTGTTAATCGAACAATTTTTGAAAATAAGGTGCTTTTTCCCGCATCTTCCCAAATTAAAAACTTTTCTGATAATTTTCATTTCTTTCATAAGCGACATGTTTCAGCCATAATCCCTCTGGCATCTGCGACATAAAATTAGTGGCCACGATGTTGAAAAACCTCAGCCTGTACAACTATTTCATCATAATTATGAAAAAGATTCCCATGAATTACGTACAGGTAACTTGTTCCTCCAAATTCTTGATTGATTCTAATTTTTCTTACTTTATACGTCTTCAAGCTAGGATTTTCTTTAAAAATTTTTGATGTAAGCAATTAATTTTTATGAGACTTGGACTATGGACTGTTAAATAAAAACACCCCAGTGTTCTATTTTGAAACAATAAAAGGTTGGAACTTTCGAATTTAATATATGGGATTTTAATGAAAATTACAATCTTTCCGCTCAAAAATATGAAATTGAAATTTTTCGAAAAGTATACATATTTTATTGCTAATTTGAAATATATATTTCGTAGAAGAACGGAATGCATAAGTTTGAAAAATTAGTGAAATAAACTGTTTTTATATTCTCCTGAACAATTATGTTTTACATGTGGCCAGTTTAGAATATAAGATCTCGATATATAAAAATTTTTAATAATTATTATTATTATTATTATTCTTAGATATATATTTAATAATAATATATTTTTATTCATAAAAATTAATTTCGAATATCATTCATCTTAATCATCGAATAAGAAAAAATACCCGGATAAAACGTGCATGAATTTAAAAAATACATATGGGGATTTACAAGGTCATATTGTCATATGTTCTAAAATATTTCAATGTATAAAGACGTAATAGCAAACTTTTTGAATCTCCAAACTATTTTAACTATTATGGATGATTATCAGGTATGTGATGAAAACCGATCGTTTGAAAAATTTTGATGAATTTCATATGAAAAATGTTTCAAATATACCACTTTAGAAATAAAATTTAGTATGGAATAATTCCATAACAAAACGCACGAGAAGTTGGCATTTTCTGATTTGAAATATGCGATTTTAATGAAAATTGCAAACTTTTGGAGTAAAAGACCTTTACGGTCAAAAATAAGACGTTTTAAAATTGAAAAGTTAAAAGCTCAAAGCTAATAATAAAAATATGGAAGCATTTTTAAATTTTTATCAAGTCTTATTGTCGTAAAATACTGATAGTTTTAAAAAATTGTTGTTGTGCTTCAAAGAAAAAAGTCCTAAAATAATAAGACCTCTAACGATGTGTTTATTGTTTTGTCATAACTAAACGGTGTAAATCCAAATCGAAAGGGAAAAACTCTTTGTCGCGCCGGTGCTAATATTTATAAGTTACCGCCATTGAACATTCGCAATATGTACGTAAACATGCTATAAATTTGTGCATAGTTCTATAACTTCAAGATTAATTACATTTTATTAATCATTTATAAAAGTTAAAGAATCATTTATAAAAGTAAAGAAGTGGATTGGAAGCTTATAATTTTATCTTATTTACTTGAATCAGCCATTACAATGTCCAATATGTATATTTCGCACAAACCGGCTATTATTTACTTGTTTTCGGCATTTTTATTAAAAATATTTGTATTTTTTTTATAATTGTATTTTTCATTTATCAGCTGACTCAAATTTGAAATAACACACTAACTTATGAGGGTGCACACAGCAGTCATATTTTTTCGTGTTATTATTTTATGATATATGACGACCGTGTGAATACCCCAATTATATTATACATTTTTAATATATACTCAAGCCAAAATTCAAATTTGGTTTAGGAGTTATATGACAAAAATTTATTTTCTATATGTAAAATGAAAGCATATCGAGCCCAAATCGTGAAAATGTCATAAGTGCAAAACTTTACAGGAAAAAAAATTTTTGTGATTATTTACACATTGATATACACGGCCGGTTAACAGAAGAGGTTCAAGATTTTCGTTACATTAAAAAACTCTTGTTATTTTAAAAGTAATAATGAAAGTAGTACATTTTTTCATAATAACTTTTAAATTACTCAATTCTAACTACCAAAATAAATCTTCTATGATTCTTCTATGATTACAATGATTGTTTTAATTATTATTGCTTTTTCTTAAATAGACATAATATGCTGAACATTTTTAAATATTTGATTTACTTTCAGACGATAATATTCAATATTAAGACTTGTCAAATATTTCAATATTAAAATATTTACTTATCGTCTGAATAAAAATTGTTTGATTATGAAAAACTTCATATGACATTTTTGAAAATACCAATGGTATTTTAAATTTTTATTTTTTATAATTTTTAGACTCCTTAGGTACACAGAATTTCGAATATCATTATTTTTGTTTAATTTTTGACGCAGAATCTGTAGAATTAGAGGCATTTAGAAAGATGGATTCCTCTGTTAGTTTTTTGTTGTTGCAACAACAAAAAAAGTGAGGAAAAAGATGTTAAAAAATCACCACAGCTAGTAACCAGCTTTACTTCAAATTCAGGTGAAAAACCTTTGAATTTAACATTATCGTGTCATTGGTAGGATTTTGTGCATTTTTGACAACCTTTGATCTGATATAATATTTTAATATTTAGGATGTAATAAATAAATAGTTCTTTAAAATTGTGAAATATCTGATTTAAGAAATTATATTAATGTAGAAATTAAAAATACATTTGCATAGCTTCTAATTTCCAATTTTGTTAAAGGTCCATAACTATTTATTTAAATAATTACTAATTAAATTAAATACAAATCAAAAATACCGCATTCCACAAAATTCTGGAAAACATTATGTTCCACTACTTAAATTTTAGTCCGAAAAAGGACTTTATTGTACAAACTAAAATGTAATGTTAAAATGTTAAATAAAATTATGGAAGTACTTTTATTAATGATGTTAAAAATAGCTACAAGATGAGCTGAAAATAAGCATTAGCATATTTGAATGTGATTTAGATGTCGTTTATAAAGAAAGACTAGCATTATTTTTTGCTGGGTGTTTTATAAAAAACACCCATAGCCGAGACTGATTTCATAAATAATAGTTTGCAATATTATCGCTTGTGGCTCAGAGTGCAATCTTTAAAGGGGCAATTTTTCGTAATTTTGTTTCTCCCTACCCAGTCTGGTATATTTTTCAGAATCTTTTTATTTATTTATTCAGTCCTCTTCTTATGAATTTTCAAAACGTGAGAACCACACATATTTTAGATGTGTACATTCATATTCCGGTAAATAGTTTTTGTTTATACGTTTTTTACTGGAAGCGCTAACGAATGCACCCATTTTCCATGTGAGTTCGGAAACTTTCACTTTCCCTTATACTACAAATAATATACATATTTACGAATAACACAATAAAAACAAAGAAATATACTAATTACCCTGAAATGCAATAATCAAAACAAAAACCGATAAACAACATGTAAAATTGCCTAGAACCACCCTTCTTAACACTAAAGAGAGAGAAACGAATGCCAACAAAAGAAAACACAAAAACCAACCATAACAAAACCATGAAATGATATGGATAAGAAAATGGTGTGTGCACTTTTAAAGTGGGTGGGTTATACATATGTAACTCTTGCTGGAATAATCGATAATGTGCAAATATAGACAAATTTTCTTAGGAAAAATGTCTAAGAAGAAATTTTTAATAAATTTTATATAGAAATTTTAACAAAAATGTCTAAGAAAACTTACCATCTTTGAGCAATTGTCGCATTTCTTTGTTGCGTTGAAAATTAATGTCTTCCAACAATTGCTGAAGAGGTGTTTGAGGCTTAAGTAAAACTCCTGCAGCGCTGGCCAATGACATGTTTAAGCTGTGATTTTTTACCCGTAAGGGGTCTTTAAAAGTGTTCCAAAGCTTGAGGTTTATTGGTGGTTGTACAAAAAGCTAACAAAATAGCAAATTTAAGACTTCAAGGAGAACCGTGTTAGGAAAAAAGACTTCTTTTTATAGTTATCCCAAAGGTCACCACATTATTATAGATTATTTTTTTTTATTTTTTCTTTTTTGATTTTATAAATCTTTTAACATTTTTTATTTAATTAAAAAACACTTCTTGTCCGTATTTGCTAATTTAATAGCATAAAAATTTAGTTTTTAAACTTTATTTCTATGACTTAAATTAAAAACGTCTGCCTTTAACAAGTTTTCTTTGTTAAATGTTTGCTACTATTTGTGCTCTTCTTCGAATGTTTCATTGGTGAAAAAAGTTCTCTACCTTCGTGGGGTATTTTTTCCATTAAACCCAAACCAACCAACTTGTTCCAAGAGGGTAGTTTTTGACGTTTCTTTTGTATTAATTTTGAGCTTTTCACATGTTTTTCTTTAGCCGAATACTCTCTGTTTTGTTTTTGTAATGCGCAATTGTCGAAATCAAATTTATAAAATTCAATTGTTTGGTAAACAATAAACAATTGTGAAATTGATTTTTAAGTTTTGCAAAACAGCAAATACCAACAATAACAGAGAGAGTTTTAATGTAATGTAAGAAGAGAGTGAGTATGTGTTTACCAGCTGTCTGCGTCATATGTTTAACAGCTGTTTCTAATTATGCCGGCTGAATTGCGCTGAATATAATGTTGCCAGAAGTTTTCCAAGCAAAAAGCATTGAATTTTGATTGAAAAAGTTCGTGTGAGCACAAATAAAAAAAAAATTTATTAAATTTCAGAAAAATTAAACAAAAAATTGAATTTTCAACGAAATTTTTGGCATCATCGTTCAAAAAAAAACTTGAAAATTTGTTGTAAAAGTCCCAAAAAAAATAAGAAGGCTGCCAGATAGATATGACGGCCACACTTTACCAAAAATCGACCTAAAATATGTTGAATTTAAAATAATTGTCTCTACTGATACCGTCTTCACCACACTAGTAATTCCAAAAACCTATCAAAATATGTTGAATTTAGGGTAAGGCAGTGCAAATAACGGGGTAACGCGGTGCGTCGATAATGCCGTGCAATTTTTTCGAGTAACGGTTTGTGTGGTGAATAAAATTTTATTCACCACACCTCGAAGAAACTCACCACACTTTGAAGAAACTCACCACACCTCAGAGAAACTCACCACACCAAATTTACAAAAAAGTTTTTTGAAAAAAATTGCGACAAAAAAAATTTTTGAAAAGAGTCGAAAAAAAATTCTTTTTTTTCAAAAAAAAAAATTTCCAAAAAAAATTTAAAAAAAAAAAAATTTTTTTCTTCACAAAAAAAATTTTTCAAAAAAATATTTTTTTTTAAAAAAAATTTTTCCAAAAATATATTCAAAAAAAAAAATGCTCCCCCGCCGACAAACAAACAACACCTCCAACCAACTCAACCCCCAACAAACACATATATGCCAAAACGCCGTCTACGAAAATTTGACACAAACCATCATAATAAAAATTTTCCTTTATATGCAAAATTTTTTATGAACTAAATGAGAATTATAAAACGAGAAGCAAAATAAATGCACTGAACGAAAAACAAAGTCGGCACAAGACTTTTTTCGTCCGCCGCTAAAAAGAGTTTTTACCGACGCAATAGACAACAGAAAAATTTAATAAAATAAAAAAAAAAATCTGTAATTTCCAAACTGCTGGCCCGATTCCAATGAAATTTCGCAAACTGATAACTGAGGTGTGTAGGAGTTTAAGTTTCGAATTTGGATCAAATAGACGAAATGGGGGCTGGAGGAGAGGCTCCCAAAATAGGACACCTCGGTAAGCTTAAAATCGATTTTTATGTTTTTAATAAAAAATCCTCTTTTATAAGGAAATGGGACTGATCACAGATAAACGTCCTTTAGGCTCTAGCTCTGCTGG
>MINK01006294.1:0-17351 GCA_001735545.1 Phormia regina
TTACCAAAAAACTATTATTTCTATAAATATAAAATGTTACATATGACCATAAATGTTCATGTATAAAAGTATAAAAATATATACAGTTATGTAATGAAAATCGATTGTTTTCAAATTGTGTCGATTTGAAAAGTTGTGAAAATTTCAATCGATTTCAAAAAAAGTTAATTTTAGAGAAATATAAAAGATTTTGTAATAAAATCTAATAGAAAGTGATTAAAATCTAATTTTTATTAATAACCAAAACGATAAAATAAAAATATATATATAAAATATAT
Source organism: Phormia regina (assembly GCA_001735545.1). Classification (NCBI taxonomy): domain Eukaryota; kingdom Metazoa; phylum Arthropoda; class Insecta; order Diptera; family Calliphoridae; genus Phormia; species Phormia regina. Next base: position 279 of record MINK01006294.1, read on the forward strand.
TATTTTGTCGTTTTTAATATTACCATATAATCACATAAACTAACGTGAACAATATATATTTTATATATTTTGAAAAATTGTTAAAAATTGATTGTTAAATTTTTTAAAAAGATTTTTCAAGAATGAAATATTATATTTATGATTTTTGCGAAATAATAAAAAAAAAATATTAAAAAATGGGATAATTTTTTTCGACCATTATTGGATGTTGGGTAAATTTCTCTAGCAATCAATTATGAAATCTTATCTTTATAGGGGTTCACACACAGCAAATTTTCTTAACGCAATTCTGATTTTGTTAGGGAGACTGTTAAGAAAAATGTAAAAGCTGGATGTTTGCTTCAATTCTATCTTTTTATCTTTAAATTTATTAGAGATAAAAGAATATAAAAAATAAAAAAAATCTCTCATATATCTCAAGATATATGAAATTTTTTAACTGTAGAAGATAACTTAAATAAGTAACCATATCTTCTTCTTTACAGATCGGACTTTATAGAAGTAAAGATTTATTAACAAATTTTATATACTTGGTGTTCTCGACTTTGTCACCCTGTAGCTTATATGGTTCTATGACAGGATCACAACAAGATAATTTTTCTGAAAGCTTAGGTCTTTCTCTATAAATTTTCTTTAAATTTTAACACAATTCGACCAGCAGCTTAGGAGATACAAATAAATAACTAAATGTTTTATTAGTTGGTACCACCGTGATATTTGTTGGTACATTTTTTCACTACCATAGGTGGGGAGTTTATTATGCGTTAGTGCTGATGTTTTACATAGCTCTCATAAAAATGTTCTCCCCGAAAAGAGGTGAAATTTGGCACATATTTGTTTTATATAAGTAGTAATCTGTGTATCAACAATTGACTATAGCTCCCGTATAAAAAACTCTTCCGTAAATTACTTTAACGGACCCATTAAAATGTTAGTATCAAGTTAATATTCGGCACAAATAGGTTTTATACAAATATAAATTATAGTGCCAAATTTTACTAAGATCGGTCTCCATACAAGGCCCACTTTCGATAATCACACAAAAGTGAATTAATTCATATAAATATTAGCATCGTCGTAATATTCTGTATTTGTATGTTGACCACAGTTCTACAAAGAAGAATATTATTCACCGAATTTTGATGTACACAATGGTGTAGGGTATTATATGGTAGCGCTTAACTGTCTATATCTTTCTTTCTAGTTCTGTTATAAAGCCGAATTATAATTCCGAATTTTCACTTTTTTCAAGTTAATTTATTAAATTTAGAAAAAAAAGTTCGCATATTAAGCATAAAATTTTAAATTGTTCCCTTAACAAATAACAATTACCCGTAATTTAGTAGTGAAAAAGTACGTACGTACGTACCTATCTTTTTTTTCATATTCTAATATCAAATGATTAATGATATGATTGATTGAATTTTTTCTTCTTTTTTTTTAAATATTTGTTTGAAATACATTTGTATACAACAAATGTATTTAAAAAACTTTGTTTTTCTTTTCTTTTTTTGTACACATACTTCTAATAATCTTTCAAAATTTATTTAATTCCGTCTTATGTAATAATAATTAAAAATTTCTAAGATTAAGAATCAAATAAACCATACATACATATATACATAAAAAAAAAATCCGGTAAATGTTTAAACATTCGGTTTTTACCATCCATATAATTTTTAATGTGAAGAATTAATTGTGAAAAAAAAATTAACACAAAAATGTTGCTGTAAATTAGCTTTTTATGAGATGGATACATTTATATGACTACAATTCTCTTTGTATATTTTTAAATAGATAATTTCATCAAGAATTATTTACTTAGATGTCAAATGATCACGTAGTCCACAAATAAATAGGTAAGTCAAATAAATAGGTAAAAAAAAATATATATATATATAAAAACTTGGTTTAGTTTATAAAGTAAGTATCAGTTTTATTTCATGTCTTATTAAATCATTCATTCATTCATTCATTCATTCATTCAATTGTTTAATTGTCTTGTTATTTATGTAATTCTATATTATATTTATACTGTTATTAAGCTCTTACATATTAGATAATATGTCTATTTGTAATTATTTATTTATGTTTTAAACTATACAGCTGATCATTTATGTATGTCCGTCTGTCCCTTTAAATGTGTCTATCTGTCTGAGACACTTTTTTTTAGTTTTTGTGTGAAACAAACTAAAAACTTAAAAAAATGCCACGTTATTGAAACGTCAATAACATGAATTTATTCTTGTTACGTTTAATACACATTGTAGTTTAAAAATATATAAAAATTATTATCTGATTTTTTTTTTATTATTATTTGTTTTTAATTTTATGTATATTTTAGTTTTTGTTCAGATTATTTTATTGTTCAAATCTACTCTCATCTAACCATCCGTAAAGTTCAAGACCAAGGACTTTTATTAAAAAAAAAAAAAAATAATAATAATAATGTAGTTGAAACTAAAACATTTTTAATACTTTTATGAAACATAAATACGCGAGTAAATAAAATAAATTAAATTGCATTACAACAAAAAATGTTGTAATTTTAAAACTGTTTAGATATTTATGATTCATAAATTATGAAGAATAAATATTTTGTAAAAATGCTCACTGTCTATGTTTTTTTCTTCTTTTTTAATTAAAAATATTTCGAATCTTTAATTCAATGAAAACTAGATTTATTATTTATTATATTAATATTTTGTAAATTAATTAATTTAAAAACAATTACAGGCAAAGTAACACGTAATTTATAGATTAAAAATAAGGAGAAAATTATATTTTTTTAAGGACAAAATTATTGTTAAGTTCATAGAAAACAACTAGAAGTCCAACTCTTTGCATTCGCTCAGAAACAAAGAATTACTCTCTTCACACGAATTAATTTGTTCAGTAGACTAACACATACAAAGAGTTAGGTTTTTTGACAATTGAGAGCAAGTTGGAGTTCTAGTTGTTTTCTATGGTTAAGTTCATTTTTAAGTTGAACTCTTTTAATTTGATATAAACTGTACAAACTAATTAAAGTCATATATAATTCTCAAAAGAACTTTATTTTACAAAATGGAAAAAATATATGCAACAGGTTTGTTCTTCAGTAAATTTGAAATATTGAAATAAGAATAAGAAATATTGAAAAACAAGTAAGAAAAATATAGTCAGTCAAGCTCGACCATTAAATCCATATTCCGAGGGATATTTGTAATACAGGCCTAGGTAAAAAAAAGGACTTATCGTTACCAATTCCAATAGGCTTTTTTATTCGATAGTAAAAAATCTGGGTAACAATTTCATTAATTTATGTTCAACATTTTAACCTGTACTTACATTACAGAATTTAAATGGACGGACAGACGGTCAGACAGACAGACGGACGGAGGATGGATATCGTTAAATCGACTTAAAATGTGATTCTTTTTTAATACTTCTATGTAATTTGTGATTTTAATGAAATATATTTTTTGTTTTATTTGTAACAAATTTATCTTTAAAAATGAAAATAAAACAGAATATAAATTTGAATTTTTTAAATTTTCGATTTTTTTAAGAAGAAATAAATTGTTTAAGAATTTTGCAAAAAAATGTGTTTTATTCAGAGTTACCAAGTGTTATTGAAGATCACTGACTTTGTGATCATTGAAATTTAAGTCCAAAAGAACTTGATATATTTTAAGGAAACTTTTTACACTTAATATTTTCAAATAAATATAAATCATTTAACAAAAAAAAAAAAAACAACAACAAACAAAAACTTGCCTCAAAACGAAGAAAACTGGCAAATTAGAAAGGTATTTTGTTTTATTTAAAACCTCAACTTTAATTTAATGATTTAATTTTTCCATTTTAGTGTGGTTCATTTAAATCATTTCTTTTAAATTCATTTATTTTTTAACCGGAAATTTGTTTAATGAAAAATAAAATCAGTAATTCATTTAAACATAAAGTACATTTACCCCTTATTTGAGGTTAAATATTTAGAAAGATATATAATTTAAATCTAATATTTTTATTAATAAAAGATATAATTTGTGGTTAAAAAATTTGCAAAAATATCTAACAAATTATAATATCGAATATTGATTGAATAACAAAAAAAATATATATAATTACGTTGCGACTTTTTTGTTTATTTATTACTTAGACAGACAGACACACAGACAGCCGGCATTGTTTTGTTAATATAATATTGTTTACTAAGTTATGATTAATTTATTTATTTATTTGTTTGTTTTCAAAACTCTCCTTTTATCTGGTTCTTAAATTTAGAAAATATTCCATTGGAATATAAAAATATTCCTAAAATTGAATGTTGTTTTAAATGTGATTTTTTGCGGTTAATTCATTATGGTGAGAAATTTGAATTAATATTTGTATTAAGGGAATTGTTTTTTAGTTAAAACAAAATTTATATAAAACATATTTATATATACAAATGTATAAATTGATGCAAATAGTTTTTAGTATTATTATTATTAAATATCAAAACAACAAACAATTTGTGTAAATGATTCTTTAAATGTAAAAGTGATCTTGAATTAAGAGCATTAAATATTCTTCTATATTACTTTCTTTGAAATATTTATAAAAATCTAAAATTGTTAATATTTAGCTAAATATGCATTAAGGTCGCAAAATAGTCACGATCTGTATTCGTTTACAATTTGAATCAAAAATCTAAATATTGTATGAAAAATCGAAAATTTGTGATAAATTATTAATATTACGATAATGTGAAGGATTTTTTATGAAATTAAATAAAAAAAAACAGATCTTAGAACCAAACTGATCTCATTTGAATAGAAGATCTCATACTTTCGATTTAAAAAGTTAGACATATATAAGTATTTTGTGTGAAAATTTAAAACAAAAATCTTCAATGGTTAATAACTCTGTACTTAAATATTTAAAAACGTTTAAAAAAATTTTGTTGAACTTTTAACAAAAATTCACATTTTATTTGAAAAATTAAAAAAATCTTTAATGTTTAATATATAGCTAAATAATTGTTGTAGTATTTTTAAAGTTCTGGCATAACTTTTGTCCATAAGATAACAAAAATTCAAGTTCGAGCCTTATTTAGTTTAGAAGTTATGGACAAAAATTAAATCCAATTATTAATAACTTCTAAGAAAACGACATTTTTAAAATGCGAAAAAAATTATATAATATTAATATAACTGTACTTTATGCTTGTGTAAAATTTTATGTTGAACACTCATTTAGTTCAAAAGTTATGTAACAAAATATGAACTGAAGTCAAACTTTGTATACAAAATTTATTATTTTTTTTTTTATTATTATTTTTTTGTGAAAATGCTCATAAAAAGTTAAATTCAAAATAACTTTTGTAAATATTTTAACTTTTACCTACAAAAAAATGTGCTTTTTTCTGTGATTTACTTCATAACTCCTAAACCAATAGAGACTCCAACTTGACATTTGGCACAAATATTGAGAAGGGTTTTATTATCAATATATATGTCTTTTTTTAAGAATTTTAAAATACCGTTTTTTGAGATATTATATAAAAGCATTAATCTTTATATTATCAACCTTTGAACTTTCGAAGTATATTAATGTTTTAGAGTCCATGAGGTTTTCTATTAAATGAAATAAAAATAAGAATTATACAGTGTATATTTTAGAAGTTATGAGCAATAAATTGCGAATACTTTTGAAAGAAATTCAACAGCTTTTTGATTTTTGAAACGTCATATTTTTGGACAATGTGACGATTTCAATAAAAAAGTAAATTGGTAAAAAAAGTGGTATTTTTTTATTTATTTACTTTTAATTTTAATTGGATGTAATTATCCATTTAATGTTGATTCATTTCTTAACTCTGTTCTCTAGAAACCTAATAACGCATTCGTTAGTATTTCTATGAATCTCATATAAAGGGCTTTAATATCAATTACAAGTTTTTACAAGTTTCAAGATATAAATCTTTTTTATTTATTTATTTTTCTTTTTATCAGTTGTTAAGAATTATAATCTAATTTAAGATAGATTTATCATATTTTCAAATCTAATTAAAATCTTTGAACCTAAGAAATACAAGAACATTAATTAAAATATTCTTTGATTTGTCCATTTTTAGCCAAATTCTAGTTTACAACAAACCACTGCCACAACAATAATTATCTTAACAACTATTATTTACACATATGGGAATCCCATTAGATATAGTGCAGCTTGTGGTATCTAGTAGATACCTTGTTGCACATATTACATGACACTTAAATGCGACTACTACTAGAGAGTCATGGACAAGGCGGAAACCAGTTCATTAGTTGATTAATTGAGGTAAATCCCAAGCTTGAAAACAAACAAGAAACTTGGAAAATAAAAATAACTTGTATTTTATTTTTAAAGATACAAATGAGTGCGTAAGTTAAGATTAAACTGAAATGTTCTCAATAATGATTCACAACACAAGATACAACATTAAATTATAATAATTTTTTGCTTTTAGTACTGAATGCGTATTAAAAAGAACATGTCTAGGGTATTTCCCAAAATAAAAAAAAGAAATATATTAACTCGTAAAGCAGCATAAAATGCCTGACGCCATTAAATCTAAAAATTAGCCTGAAAACGTAAAAATTCTTGGAAAAAAATTAATATGAGAGGAAAATTTAAATTAATTTTTGTTTAATTCCATTTATTTTTTGTCATAACAAATTTATGTTTTACGTCGAATTTATAACTTTTGCGGTTTGTGGTTTAGAAATTATAGAAAAAAATTTACCAAAAATTATTAAAAAAAAATGGAAAATTATCTATTGGTTTCTTTAAAACAAATTTCCTTTTAATTTATGCATTCAAGAAGTTTTATATGTTTTAATATGTTATTGTTAATAATATGTTAATAACAAAAGTTCATTAAACTTTTTGTTATGGTTGTTTTTTAGAGGGAATATGTATTTGAATGTTCTCATTTTTTTTGTTCCGTTTTTTTTTATTTCCGAAAATACAATCACATTTTTTTATTTTTTATTTATAAAGAAATAAAAACCTGTCGTTAAAACGTTCACAAAATGATCTCGTTTGTGTGTGTAGATATTTTTTGTTTTTGTTTACTTTTTTTTTTTAAGGAAGTAAAACCAAAGTTATGGGAATTAACAGATTTATTTGGTATTTTAAAAATAATTTTATTAATAATTGTTAATTATATGTATAAATGTAGCCACATACATAAATTATTAAAACATATATATGTATGTACTTAATATTACAACCTTGTGTTTTTTTAAGTAAAGAAAAAAAAAAATCAGCAAACGAAAAAAAAAGTTCAATAATATTTTAAACAAATAATTCATAAATTGTTGGTTTTCTGCTTCAGATAAAAAAAAATATTTCTAAGGGATTTGAAATATTTTACTAAATAAATTCATATAAATCACTCTCACTTGTTTTATTTAAATTTTAAATAAATCAATAAACTATAATTATTATTATTATTAATGTTAAAATGTAGGTATTTAATAGTTAAAAACCTTTTTAACTTTATTCTGTTGCTTAACAATGTTTTAGTAGATGTTATCAAGTTTTTATACATATTTCATTATTATTATTATTATTTTTAATTGTTTTATAATTTTATTTCTACACAAAACTATTTAATGTAGAATTTAATTTAAAATTATTTTAGCATTAAATAATCAAGGCCTAATTATATATTAAACTGTAGACAAATGTATAAAAGTTATTATTTAGTTTTAGAAAGAATATAAAAAAAACGTGTTTGTAATTAAAGCCAATTAACAAAGTAAATGTTTATGTCTGTTGTCACGTGTCAGTAGAGTTCGGGCAAAAAAAAAAAAAAACACAATAATAAAATTTTATAATCAAGGTAAAATATGACCCACATTTGAACTACATAATAAGTAATAAAAATGTTCTCGAATTTTTAGTAAAAACTTAAAAAAGTTTATTAAAGGAGTGTTTCAAATGTGAACAGAACTCAATTTAACAAAAATTCGAAACCTTTAATTAAATCCTTAATATATCTACAAAAAAACACTGTATAAAAAGTCCCTTGATTAGGAAAAAAAAATATTTTCCACTAATAAGCAATATATTTTATATGGAAATTTAAAAAAATAAGTATCAACGCTATTTTTCGTATGAAAAAATCATAAATCGTTAACATGTCGTTTAAAAAGCAAACAAAGGAAATAGGGATTTTGGTCTAAATTTGATCACTTTGTCGTCTACAAAAAAATCGATATTTTGTATGAAAAATTTAAATAATCTTATGCTGCCAATATCGCCAAAAATAAATGGAAAAAAACTATTAGATATGTGATTAGTGCATTCAATAAACTTTATACTGTTAATATCTCGTCAAATAATAGTTGAAATAGAAAAAATACTATATATGATATGAAATAAGTACATCGATCTTTAATCACTTATGTTTTTTTTTTTTTTTATCAAAAATATTTTGTTTATATAAATATCAAATTTTATTAATATCAAATATATGTGCTTTATATTTTGAAACTTAAACAACTTCATGCAAATATCGAACTTCGTTGGGTAATTATGTCCTGGGTGGACTTATGGTATTCTCGTACCTTAAGTGAGAACAAAAATGGGTTAAACCTTTCATTCTGCATTTTTATTTAATATTTCAGTGTTTCAAATATCAATAACAATAAGTTATATTAAAAAATGTTGAATTAAAAACATTATTAGCAGCACCATGATCAGGGCTGTCAGGTCATTGAAAATCGTCTATTTGACGATAAAAAAATTAAAAATCGTCAGTTTAGTTAAAGAGCATAAAACGAAAATTAAAATAATACTATTGTTAATACAATTATAAATTAATATTTAATATAAATATAATATCTATTAAAAATTTCATTCGTAACTAAATAAGCAAGTAAAAGAGAAATTGTCGGATAAACTCTACCTAATGACTCTGACATTTTCAGAAATCAATTTTAAAAGAAAAATCGTCAAATCGCTATTTTGCAATTTTTGAGACAAAAAATCATCAAATGCGATAAATTGTTACAACTGGCAGCCATGACCATGATATGTAGTTGGTTACGAAGTATCTACTTATTTAAATAAAATCTATAAAAACTTAAAATTTCATAAGTTAATATTAAACAACACTTTATAATTCCGATAATGACACTTTGTCAATTTCAAAAACTATACACACGTACAAACACATATTTATTCAGTAGTATAAGTGTTAAAAAAAAAATAAAACCAAAAAAAGGGGATGGGCAACTTTAATAAAAATTCATATAAACATTTTTAAATTATCATCATTACCATTTAATTTATCTACTCTTTCTTTTTCTCATAAAAACCCCCCTCTCATGAAATCATTGGGTCATTTTAAACTTAAACCATCTGGTCTGTGAAGAGGTGAAAATGCAGACACACATTCTGTCTTTCATTTCCCCAAAACACTACTCCTTTAGTCCATTTACTGTTAACACACACCCATTATCCAAAAATCTTTTATTTTCTTGTTGTTGTCATTGGCCCTGACAACAAAAACAATATAATTTAAAAAAAAAAAACAACACCAACAAGTGTTGAGTCCTGTTTTTGACATCTGTTGACATACATTTTCCAATTCATTAAAACAAAAGAAGAGTTTTAAAGGTTTCAAATAAACAAAAAACAATCACATATACATACACATACATACATATGTAATTTTGTAATATGTAAATATTTATTGATATAAATGCAAAATAAAATTTAAATTTTACATATTGAACAATTTAATTAATTCATAAAATTATTAAACACAAATTTAATTTTTAATTTTTTATGAACAAAAAGAAAATTTCGAAGATATTTTATTTGGTCAAATACTTATTTTTGTGCGCTGGAATTGTGTAATAAAAATATTAATTGTTAAAAACAAAATCCTTAAAAATAAAATCAAATTTTTATTAAATGAATAAGAAGTTTTGTGTTATGCAAATCCAGGGCCTTAATTTAACGGTACATTTAATAAACATGATTTCAAAATTGATTTTGTAATTTGAAATAATTAAAGATATTGAATTTAGTTTGAAATATTTCTTTTTTCTTTTTAACTTCCTAATTTCTGGATTAAAAACATGACAATGATCTGATCATGATGTTATGTGATCAAATTTGTATAGAAAAATGTTTTGTGCTGCAAAAATTTTATTTTCTTTTTTAAGAAGGCATATCTCAAATTACTAGTGTTTACATAACCGTATTAAAATTATTATATTCAGATAAGACACATCAAATAATAATAATAATTTAGAATTATCAATATCATAAAAAGATTAATATACAAAAATAATAATAATAATAATGCATTTTAAATCCAAAAAAAATCAGTAGCCTTCAATGGATTTTCTGTTGACTATTTTCTACTGAATTTTAATAAATTTTGGCAATTTTCTTCATTCGTTGTTGGGGTTCATTTTAAAAAAATTTAATTTTTGAATAATATTGCCTACCGAATAAAAATACAAAAAATTACGCATCCATATCAATTGAAATCATCAATCTGGGTTGTGTTGATTTATTGTACGGAACTGTTTTCAAAGTTCATAGAATGCAACTTGGAATGTAACAAGATATTTGTTCTCATATATACCTTGATTTTAGAGAATCCACTATCAAATTAGTTACATGGATTTACATAAAATTTCACATAGAATTAGCAGAGGAGAATAATTTTTGGAGAAAATATCTCACATACATTTAAGCAATAAAAGCCAAAATGAGGGACATACAAATTTTAATGTGTTTGTGTATTTTATTTGTTTACGCTCTTTGTTGCGAATGTGTTTGTTATATCTAGCACACACAAAATATTATAATGATTTTGTTCTTGTGCTCTTTGTTATATGATTTGTTTTTGTTTTTGCTCATCCATGCGTTATTATGATCTTGCTTTGTTGAAAGGTAGAACAAAACTAAATGATTTTTTATTTTACATTCATACGCAATAGATTATCTTCGTTAATGATCGTGTTGTGTATGTGAAAATGCCAAGAATACTCGGATCCTGAGTGCTATGGGCGCCTTTCCCGGCATTAAACTACTAATTATAAAGTTTTAGTGCTAACGAATTTTTGTTCTTTACCAGAATAAAGAAAATTTTAAGTCGATATTAATATCACTTTTCCCTGTATGTAGTGCTACTTTCTATTTATTTACCCCCAATATATGAACATAAGGACGAACATTATAATTCTCAAAAGGACACAATTTCAATACAAGGGTTTTTTTTTTAATTATAAATTATTTCTGAATCATATTAGTAACAATTTTCTTCATTAAAAAATCACACATTTAAGTTTTTATTTTTTTAAATTTAATCTAAAAAAGATCAAAAATAATTATTTTTTTAAATTTGATTTAAAAGGTGTGTGTGTGTGTACATAATAATTATTATTTTATTATTGCCATCAAATACTATTTATTTCACAATAATATAACAAATTGTTTTTGTCTTAGCATTAATTTCCACAAAACTTTATCGTTTATCACTAATTTCAACTGACATATGATACATTTATTATAATTTACAAAATCACACTAATTATTAGCAATTATCAATTACAATTTTATATTTAAAAAGAAAAATAAAAATAAAATAACTTTAATAAAACCACACAAAAATTACATTTATTTCCAGAATTTCCCATTTTGCCTTAAAAAAAAAAAAAAAAAAAACTACAAACACGTGATTTAATATTTCATTACAATTAACACTAACTGTCAAACATTTAAGCGATTGTTAAAAATAAAAAAAAAATAATAATAATAATAACAATAATATGATTAAATTATTAAGAATTTATTTGATACAATTCACTTAAATTTATTTTAATAACAATAACATCAACAAGGCATTTATTAAACAATATTTTGAATTAAAAAAGTCCCCTTTTCGAAGTTTTAAGAAGTAAAATATGATTCACATCAATTAGGAAAACGATAAATATTTCTAATTAGTACTGGATTTTGTTATTGTTTTTCATAAAGAGACAACAAATTACTTAAACATACAACCAGACAGACAGATAGACAGACAAACCGACCGATAAAGAAACAACTAAAAGCGTCTGTGTAGTTTCAAACGTAAATATAAAATGATGCTACTACTGCTACTAAAAACAACTTGAAATTTAACAAAAAAAAAAAAAAAAAAAAAAAGAAGAAGCAAATTTTAAAAAAATTACCATCATATGTAAATGTATTACCATCATATGTATTTGTATTAGGAAATGACAAATACCTACTTAATTTGTCCCAAGATAATAATGCATATGTTTAAATGTAGCCATACAAAATTATAATACTTAATATCAAAAGTGTGTTTTACTTAATAAAGGCAAGTTAAAGACAAAAAATAAACAAAAGTTTAACACAGTTTCTTTTGTTAATTCTTGTTTGATTTCTATATTGATTATGCAAAAAAATAAAAATTAATGTGATTTTTTATCAATTCTTTCCAAAGATTATAAAATATATTCATCTGTGTGGAATTTAAAAATTTTTTTATTATTTGTCTTTATCACGTGTGTTAGAACAAGATTTTTTTTTTTAATCAAAACCACAAAAGTGATTTTTTTTTTTTATTTTGAAACAATAATTATAAAAAAAAATAATAATAATAATAATAATAATAATAATAATAATAATAATAACATTGTTATTTGTAAAAATATTAATTTTCGACTGATACCAAATTTCTGTTGACGTCAAATGTGTTTTCTTTGGAAAGAAAACACATTTGAAAATCCCCTTTGGGTGAAATCCCCTTTGGGTGATAGTTACTAATTAGTTTATTATGTTGTGTTATGTTTATTATTATTATTTTTTGTATAACAATAAAATGCGTTATATTTTAAATGGTAACAATTTGTCATTTGACTTCACATACTCTAAATTTTTCTTAAAAAATTTAAAATTCTAAATTACGCTTTAATTACAAAAGAACAATTTTAGATTTATCAAATATTTGTTAACTCATCTTTTCAATTTAAAATGAAGTAAAAACTTAAAAACAAATTCCAATATTCCCCAAAAAAAAAGGTAAATTATCTAAAATATATTGCTACAGAATTTTGTCCATAAAGCTCAACTTACATTTTTTAAGAAACGATTATAAGCACATTTAAGTTTACGAAATTGCATTCTGTTTATTTGACCTTTTAATACATAAAGTCTTAAATCAAAATTTTATTTTAAAATAGATAAAATTCAGAAGGATCTAGAATGGGCGCTGTTGAGGAAATAGTTTTGATTGAAATCTTTTAGAAAAGTGTAAGATGTTTATAAATTCTTAAATATTATTATACCCCTCACCATAAATCTAAAGCGCGATATATAAGTTTATCATTCCGCTTGTAGTTTCTACAGCTCTCAAAAGGAATATTAATATTCTGAATCCTTGAAGATAGAGAACAGATGTTGAGATCAGTTTTTCGAAAGCCCCAGTTATCGAAAACTTTACAGTAAATGTCCCGTCATTAAAATGAGGTGAATAAAAAGTTGAAATCTTTTGATTTCTAAACTACTGGTCAGATCGAATTAAAGTGTACGTAATATTTGTAGTTTTTCCTTATTTGGTAGTCACCCTGTGATAATATGACATAAGTTACAGAGTGTCAAAGTTGACCATATCAAGTATGTGAAAGTTTGAAAAAATCGTTCCGTCTAAAAATTAAATCCGATTTCAAAGATTTTTATATTTCTGTAAAGTTATTGGCAAGAAAATAAGGTTAATCACCTAAGTTATAGTCAGTAAGATATTTGTGATAGAAGTCAAATTTTTGTATCTTTCACTTACCCTTTAATCCGTCCCTAATCAAATCACACTTTACTTTTAGTAACATAAATTAAACCAATATTAAGATGATAAAGGACATTAAACGATATCATTACATAAGCATTTAAATTCCAAGCTTAACAAACTAAACTACCTAGATACTTATCATTACTATTTAATAGTATTAGTTTATTCCAGACTTTTATAAAAAAAAATCTATACAAAGAATTTTTTAAATTGCACTAAATTATAGCTTATTTTAAAGACATAGAGATTATAAAAAAGCTAAAATATAAAAAAAATAAATTCTGATTCACATGTTCAAAACTTTTACCAACAGAATGCAGTGATAATACTTATTAACGCTTATAGTATGTATCTTGGTATATGTATGTATGTATATATGTGTAAGTAAAAATTCTTTATGAATGTAACATTCTTTATATTACCAGTTAAAAAAAAAATAAAAGTTCAAACATAAGTTTAACAAATATTTGTTCATTGTTAATATTTCGTTTCATATAAATCAATAAATTTCATTCCAAATGACAATAATTACTTGTGTTAATATAAAAAGCAATTAAAATAAAAACTAACTTGGGGTAGATACAACGAATTGAACGAGTGCTATTTAAAAGAATTTTTTATTCTTTGAAAATTGAAAAAAAAAAAAATATATATATATATATATAAAATAAAAAATAAATTGCATATTTATAATGATTTAAATATGTATTTAATTAACTTGATTTATATTTTAAAATTTATTTTCATTTATATCTCATGGAAATTAAAGAGTATCGCTTATAGGGTATACATAAATTATGATCACTTTTAAATTACAAAATTAATGTGAATTGCATTTTTTTTTTTTTTTTTTTTTTTTTTTTTTTTTGATTGGCTGTTTAACTGGATTATCTTCCTTTAAACATTTGTTTGTTTGTTTGCTTAAAATATAGTTGATAATAACAACAATAACAATATAATAAAAATATTTGCCAATCACATTTGAATTTTTCTTTTCCTTTTTATTAAAATACAAACCTTTTGCATGAAAAAAAAAACACATTAACAGATTTTTATGAATCCATAAAAAAAGATACCAGCAAAAAATCCCAAGTTTAAAAATTATTTTTAAAACTATAATAAAAATATTAATGGAAAATTTTATACAACAAAAAAAAATTATACAAGATAATTTTACAAGACCAAAAGAAAACGCACATCAACAAAAAAATATTTAATTAATTAAAGAGAAAGGCCAAAAAGAAAATTTATAAATTTAAAAAGAAAAAATCCCTTATTCCGTAAATAAAAAGATAAAAATAAAAATTCAAACGCAAAACCATGTCATTAAACTGTCTGATATACATATATTTAACAAAAGCAATAACTTTTAAGACTATAGTTCAAATAAATAAATAAATATTTACGTATTTACAATGTAAGCAAAATTGTTAAATCAAAAACCTTTGTAACTTATCATTTACAAATACTTACTTATTGTTTTTAATTAGTCGTATGTATGTATGTATGTAGATAACATGTAGATTTATAAATTAAGATTAATTGTTAATATGTTTGCATACTTTATTATTAAATAATAAGTATTTCTTTATAACAATTACAAAAACTTGTAAACTGTAAAGATTCAAATCATCAACATTTATATATAAAAAAAAAATTACACGAAAAATTTTATAATAGTGTCTAGCAAAAAGTGTAAATTAATTAAGTTATTAAGAAATTTTATTCATTACTTTTTTGTTTAGCTTTAATTTTTTTTTTTTCATTCATTACGTTTTAAATATTCAATAAGAATGATTAATTAAACAAAATATTTAATATACAAATAATAAACGTTATTAAAGCATCTCTTATGCATTTGGTTTTTAAACAAAAGACTTAAGACACAAACTTGTCATCACTTTACACGGGTTACAAAATGCAAAAAATATTGATGATTATTTATTTGACTCTTATCTTAATTACTATTAATTATTTTGTTCTACATGAGCCAGATGAAATAGTTTAAGTCTTGTTAAAAAAAAAAAGAATAAATTTATCCTAAAAAAAATAAAAATAAGAAATTTTAGTTTTTAACAGTAATAATAATTTTCTATTTTCGATGCCAATTCATAGATCTGATTACAAATAGAGGAATTGAAAATTCTTTTAGGAACAATTTTTATAGGATTGGATTTTGTTATCAGACTTTAAAAATTCTGACATCAAATTCTTTTTATGGAATACTTTGCTCTTCCACAAATTTTCTTTTTTAGAAAATTTTTAAAATATTTTATTTTGACAGAAAATTTTCGTTTAATTTTCTTTTCATAGAGAATCTTGTAAGAATTTTCTTTTCAAAAAAAATTAGTTGAATTTTCTTTTTATAGAAAAATTTTATTGAATTCTTTTCTTATAGAAACATATCGTTGAATTTTCATTTTTTAGAAGATATTCGTTGAATTTTTTCTTATAAAACATTTATTTTTTTTATAAATAACAATGTATTATATTTTTCTTATAAAAAATTCCGTTAATTTTTTTCTTATAAAAACATTTCTTTCTATTCTTTCTTATAAAGAATTCTGTTGAATTTTTCTTTTTTTATACATTTTTTTTTCTTGTAAAAAATTTCGTTAAATTCTTTACATATAAATATATACATTTTTTCAAGATCATATAGAGACAAGTGGAAAAGCATGTTTCAAAGTGAAATGGAATGAACTTGACAAAGTTCCGATCAGTTATCTTATTTTTCGAAAATAATAAAAATGTATATAATATTAAAGATCATATTTAAATTAAAAGAATTTCTCAGTTTTAATTTCATCAGCATATCTGATTTATTTATTGACTAAAGTAAAAAATGTCAATTTAGTTATAAAAGTCTAATATCTTACAAATGACAATATTTATTTTCTTAGTAAATCTAACAATTCTATTTCGTAATTTATTTATTATATTAACATAAAGTGAAAGTGTACATGATCGAACGTGATCAAGAACATTAGTCTACTATATAAATGTTCCCACTACTTAAATTAAATGACATTTCCAGAACGCACTATTTGAATGTGTGTAAGACCTTGATTTTATAAAGCAAATATCCGTGTTAATAATAAATATTTACTAACTATATTTAGTTAGTCACTTTTTAACTATATTAACTATATATTAAATTCAAATAACTAAATACATACATACATATGTATGTATGTATGTATGCATGTATGTATGTATGTATGTATGTATGTATGTAT